>JAGWCC010000917.1:0-107517 GCA_022651775.1 Drusus annulatus | reverse complement strand
TTGTGAACTGCTGACAAGCAAGACAACAGGACCATTATCCTTTTCAGCCGATCGCATTTCGTTCAAAAGCTGAAACAGGTCAAGAATCATCATTTGACGGGGACCGTTAAAATGTCAAAGTACCAAAATGGTGTTAATCATTGAATTGTGACTATATCAAATGTAAAGAAAGTTTGGAACAACCCGCACTTAGAATAGTACAGTAAGAAAAAAACAGATCTCATAATATATATATCAAAAAATGACAAGTACAAAACATATAAAATGGACATGTTTTATAATGAAAATATGTTATGTTATGTAGTATAACATAAATCACATTATCGTGTGAGTCATCCTCAAATGCCATCTAAAGATGATTCTTTCGCCATTTTCGACAGGAGACTTTTCAGGGTAACATTCAAGATCAGCTGCCTCGGAAAGTCGTCCGTGTTTTGAAGGGCATCAGATATTTTGTAAGGGCATTGTTTTGTCACAAAAAATAAATTCAGTGCGTATGACAAAAATTTGAGATGTTTTAATATCACCCTGCTGAAATAACGTGTAAGAAAACCTAAAATTTAACCCAATACTATCTAAATGAAAGTAATATTAAAAATATTGATACACAAGCTAAGATAATAGCAACCCTCTTTGTCTAAGAGCGCCGATCTATTTGCGCAAACTTTAATGTATCATATAAAGAAAATGACACGAGAAACAGTCTAAGCGTGCAACGCTCAACGTAAGTACACGGTTCAAATTCGTCACGTGAGAATGGGTCATTTTTATGATTCGTTCTTGTGTTCGGCTGCCAAACTCAACGGTGCGCCCCACTGTTGAATTTGGGAGCTACCTCTGATCTGGAGCCGCAATATACCTGAAAAAACACTCGACTCTGTGCAGAAACAGGCAGTCCGTTTGATAGATTCTCCTATCTTAACAGATTGCAATCTTTGGAGCACAGACGTCAGGTGGGAATGCTGTCCTTGTTCTATCAGTATTTCAACGGAAGGTGTTCCGAGGAATTTGCGTCCTTGATCCCTTCAGCACCGAGGCATAGACGGGAAACTCGCCAAATGCGCGCCCAACTTTTGTACACGGTCGACATTCGATACATGAGAACAGGTCGCTTCTACGACTAGTTAGAGTTCAACAGCTTGGCTGTGGAATGATTTGCCAGCCTCTGTGTTTCCTCCCTCCTACAATATGGGGTCTCTTCCAGACTCAGGTTCAATCCTTCCTTTCCTAAAAAAGACCCTCCACACTGCATCCCCAAAGATGACATAGGTCCCGAGGAAAATTATTTCCTTGAGAGCTTCCTATGTGGAGTTAATTATTTAAACGTACTTTATCAAAGTGTATGATTTTTACTCACTCGTGTATGCTGATCTTAGTGGGGATCTCGCTCCACAGTCGCGCATACTTCACCGGGGTGACGGGCTCCTGGGGATCGCGATCCGCGTGCAGGTGCAGCATGAGGCGGCAGAAGGAAGCGCGTAGCTCAAATGGCATCGTCGCATTGGACATGCATCTGCAATGAATCATTATTAATATACTTGCAAAAAAATTCAATTATAAAAGCCTTGATGAACCGGGTTCCTCCACTCACCCACGCTCCTGCGTACAACCCATCGGTGGTCTTTCTCTATTTCTCCAGTTTCTAGTGCTTGGTTTAGCGAGGAACTTGTCCAAAGTATCACAAGATACGTTGTAGGCAGACAGTGTTGAAGGTGATTTAAAATAAATTACAAATAAAAGCGCACACCAATGTACAAGTGAGTGACAAATGAAATAATAAAAGTACGAAGAGATTTAGCAACGGCGAGAATTCCAAGAGCCGCTAAATTAATTTAATACGTAATTCAGATGAATAGTGTAATAATCTGTCTTATTGCGTACAATATTGCAACCATTAATCAACCACATTAAATATAAAATTCTATATTGTTGATTGTAATAATCTGTCTTATTGCATACAATATTGCAACCATCAATCTAACCACATTGAATATAAAATTCTATATTGTTGATTGACGGATTGGTAGTTTTAATAAAAAGTTTATCGACCCTCACAAGAGAAAAAAGATGGTGCCATAAACATTACTTTTGCAATAACGTGATATTGCTTATCTGAGAGTGCCGTTAGAGGGAAAGGAGATGGGGAAGAGGATAGGAAGGATGTGAAGTTGTGACTTAAATGTTCCGAAAGAATGCAGTTTAAGCTTTGCTGGATGGTATTTAAATCAATTAACAGAATGGCTCCGGCTTGTTCATCGAGACTGTGTATTCCCAAAGATTCCAATTGGCGTCAGTCAACCCTTAGATCTGCAACGTCATCGGCTATCGGAAGGTTGAAGGAACCAAAGCGCACACCAGACACTGAGTTCGGAGAGCGCCCCTTCAGAGTGCCAGGTCCTAAAGCCTGAAATAGACTGCCACATGATCTGAGAATGATAAAAGACTCAACAGAGTTTAGAGCTGAACTCAAAACTCATCTTTTCAGAAAATCATATCCATAACAGAATAACAGAATTGCCCTAATTTACACAGCTAGGCTAACCCGTTAGCATCCAAACTCACCAGTATAATAATATATTTTCATTCAATGATCCGCGATCTTCAATCCTCGATCTACTGCTAAACAAAAAGTTCGACAATTTTTCACAGCCGCAACAAATGTAAATAACTAATATGTAAATATCAATAAGGTAATTTTAGCTATTTAGATACTTTATGGTAAATTTTGCGATAGTTTTTGGGTTTTGTAAAGCGCCCTTGAGGTGATATTTCACTAAAAATGGCGCTGAATTATTTAGCCAAGTATTATTATTATTACAAAACAATAAACGGACTTGACATAGCTAACCTCTTTGCCAAACACTTCTCCTCTGTTTATTCTAATATATCGTGCACCACCCCTTCATACAACTATACAGAAAAATGTTGACATGAATAATTGCCAAATCTCACTTTTAGATGTATTTAATTCGTTAAAAATCTATCTAGTAAGAATAGCACTGGCCCTGATGGAATTCCTGAAATTGTATTGAAAGAATGTAAATACATCTTATCTAAGCCACTTTCTATCTTATTTAACCTATCACTTTCATCTGGCTCATTTCCTGACTCATGGAAAATTTCATATATTAGGCCTATTTTTAAGTCTGGTAACAAGTCCAACATTGAAAACTACAGACCAATTTCGATTATATCCCACATTCCAAAAATATTTGAGTCCATCATTACAAAGAAAATTACCCCCGTATTTAAAATGTTCTGATTGAGGAACAGCATGGATTTAGATCTGCTAAGTCTACCACAACAAATTTACTTTCCTTCACTAATACCATTGTTAACGCTCTGGAAGTTAACTCTCAGGCAGATGTTCTCTACACTGATTTTTTCTAAAGCCTTTGATAAAGTTAATCACTCAATTCTTATCGCCAAACTTCATGCTATCGGTATTAGAAAATCCTTTATTATCTTTCTTCAAATCTTATTTAAATGATAGACAACAAAGAGTCAAAATTAATAACTTTGAATCTATTAATATTAAAGTAACGTCTGAGTACCCCAAGGTGCCCATCTAGCTCCTCTCCTTTTTAACATATTTATTAACGACATTGCCAAAGTATTTTCTTCCTCGCGTTTTTTTGGCTTTTTGCAGATGACAATAAGATCCTTAAAATAATAAAATCTTTTCATGACTGTATTCTTCTCCAAAGTGATATTGATTCATTTAATGAATGGTGTGAAACTAACTGCCTAAAATTAAACATTGATAAATGTAAAATTATGTCATTTCATAGAACTCTTAAACCGATCGTCTTCAATTATAAATTAAATAGTGTCTCCTTATCTACCGTCAGATCTATAAAAAGATCTTGGTGTCACTATAGACTATAATCTTTCTTTTCGTGATCACATTAATAATGTAGTTAATAAATCATTAAAACTTCTTGGCTTCATCAATAGAATTGCATGTGACTTTAAGAATATAAAGACTCTAAAACCCTTTACTGCTCATTAGTTCGCCCTCATTTAGAATATGCTAGTGTAATTTGGTCCCCTTTCTATACCGTTCATATTCATCATATTGAATCCGTACAACATCGCTTCTTACCGGCCGGGGTATTGCATGGAGATTGGGGCGAGAAAGAGGCGATTATTCATACGATGAAATTGAACAATTATTGAAAATGTCTTCATTAGAAAAGCGCAGGAAAGACTTCGATTTAATTTTCATTTACAAAATTATTAATTGTTTTATTGACTCACCTTCTCTGTTGCAACTTATCCAGTTCAACATTCCTTGCCGTAGACTCAGAAACAATGAATTGCTGTTCCTCAATCATCACAATACTAATTACGGGTATAATTCTCCAATGTCCAGAATGTCAAGACTTGTTAACTCAAGCCATGGTCTTGAAATTTTTGGTAGCAGTCTAAATGATTTTCGTCATTCTTTACGACTCTACCAAAACTTTGACTAAGACCATGGCTTGAATGTTCTCTCTTATGTTTATTTTGCCTTATTTTTGTCATCGCTTCATTTATCTCAATTTATATGCTATTTCTTCTCTGTTACTCTTTTTTATATTTCGTGTTTTATATGTATTTTTGTAATTGGACTTTAGTCCGTTAATTTATAAATAAATAAATAAATAAATAAATTACCTGCCTATACAGATCTGGTCACCAAACATAGCTAAAGCCATTTCGAGTAACATTTTAACTTTGAATGCTGGTTTCACACCAGGGTGATTTGAGAGTATGATTATTCTAAGAACGCAAAAAGACGGTTCTCAAGATAAACAATTCAAAGGTTGGACGTCAATAGAGGGAGACATTAGAGATGGTAGAAGTTATTAAAGAGACTGCCCGATTCTGCACAGATTCAAGAGTTTATCAGGTAATCAGGGCTTCTAGAACAGAGGTAGCTGCCAAACTCAAGAAGTCGTAAAAACGCACCCAGTCTGAGTGTTGTGATATCGATAAGGAATGGTAGAAGTCGGGGACGCCCGAGGAAGACACGGCACGACCAAGTGAATCAAATACTTGCTCGGATCATACCAAAAATCAGAATAACAAAAGGGTATGAGACGATGCATCATGAAAGTGAATGAAGTAGGAGTGTGTGCCAAGACAGAGTTGTTTAACGATCGATAATCTCTACCTACCCCTCCAGAGAAACGGCTCGGTGGTTAGTTAGTTATTTATCTTTGAGAGTTGAGCAGAATGGTTTGTTTACTTGAGTATCAGGTCGATGTGCAGCTGAGGAGACAGGTTGTTCAGGGCCAGGTACTGCCGGTTCAGACACATGTTGGAGAACAGGTTGAGCTGGTGGCGGTAGTACTCCAGGATGGCGAGCGCTTCGGGATCGTGGCGCTCCGACGCCAGCTTCTGGAGACTCTTGGACTTCTGGAAGACATACAGACAGAGAATATAATATGAGGGGCTTAGAAGCAAAGGCAGCAATCTCCTTCATTTTAAATTATTTCTTGGAAAGTTGATTTAACGTTTAATGCACTTTTCTTTTATGAATATGTTGATAAATTTAGAGATAATTGTTTCAAATTGTTCCTAGTTTAATGTGCACTAACATTTTCGTACACTTCATTCTCCATTTCTTTATAATAATCATTCAAAAGTTCACAATGCTACAGAACCGTTTTTGGAGATTGCTGCCTTTGCTTCTAAGCCCCTCATATGATGAAATTTCATGATCGTCAAAATAGAGGATGTAGTTATTTTGTCTACGAGGTTTGTTCAAAAGAAAAGGTGAATTTTGAATTTTCGCAGGCTGTGTACATTCGATTATCGATTTTTTGTTGTTGTTATGTTGGTACACGTATGTTTATCATATGTTAGCATTATCAGCCATTTTGGATTAGTGGTTTGTTTTTGACAACTGGAAAGGTTAGTCACGTTTTTGTGTGTTTCTTCGATTTTTTTACTTTTGAAAAAAATGGATCAAAGAATATGTATTAAATTTTGCGTTAAAAATGGAATAAAGTGCTCCAACGCACAAAAGTCAAAAAAGTGTTTATAAGTGGTACAAGCGCTTTACAGAAGGCCGAGAAGATGTTAATGACGATGAGCGTCCTGGAGTTGCAACCACGTCAACAAACGAAGAAAACATCGAAACAGTGAAGAAAATGGTTTTGGAAAATCGTATATATTTATTTGTATAATTGATATTTCATATCCAACCCTTCTAAAATACAAACATGAACTATGTACAGAGTGGTAGATACTCTAAGTATCGCAATGGTGGTAGATTCAGAATCAAAACGTTGCTTGAAATGGTAATACCCATGTGTTTAGTGACGGGATATGAACAGCCAGGTACTTTTGAACCTTCTTCTTGCCCATCTCATTCCCCTACTCTTTCCTCACAACATACCCCGATCGGGGATGCCATAGTTCAACTGGCTCCGGAAAGTTGGGGGCAGTTCAGACTCTTGTGCAGTAATCATACATATTAATTTTATTTATTTAAATGTAAGATAAATATATGAATAAGACCAAAAGTAAATACCACACAAGAGTTCCAACAGCCCGGAACCAGTGCATCTATGGCATCCCAATTTCGGGAATGTTGTGAAGCTAAAGAAATTGTAGAAGAGGGGTAAGGAGTGGAATTTTTATGTTTTATAGTGAATACCGCATAAGAGTCCCAACTGTATGGAGCCAATGGGATAATGGCATCCCCGATGGGAGTATATTTTGAGGCTAAAGGTAGTGGGGACGGGAAGGAGATGAGGAAGAGGAAAGTTGTGAAGTACCTGGCTATTCAGATTTGGTCACCAAACATGGCTTAAAGCCATTTTAAGCAATATTTCAATTCTGAATGGTGCTCTTTCACCAGGACGATACTGAGAGTATCTACCACTCTGTAGTGTTGGGGAGTACCTGGCTATTCAGACTTTATCGCTAAACATATCTATAGTCAGTTCAAGTGAAGTTTGATTATGTGGGACGAGATGCAGACATAGTATGTATTATTTTATCTTCATGATATATGTGAAATAATCAAAATTAACAGTCGAAACTGAGTTATCAACAGGTCATTCCACTCTGATACGGAAGTCATAAAATATTTATTACCATTTTGTTGTCCCATACAAGCAGCACTTCGTCTTCTACGCTGGTGATGGGTGACATCCTCTCTTCGAGGTCATCTCCGTCTTCCTCCATGGCTTCACTGATGTCCTGCACGTAGTGGGTCTTCATCAGTCTGAAACAAATTCAGTAAAAATTGCTATGAAAACGTGCAGCTTTGACGAAAAACCGGACCTAAGGAAGTAATTTCCAATCAAGCATTAAGTTGGTGATAAAAAACCGGGCTTAAGGGAGTTATTTCCAATCAAGGATTAAGTTGGTGATAAAAAACTAGAAGTAAGTTAATAAGTTCCAATCGAGGATCAAGCTGATAATGAAAGACTGGGCTGATAATTAATAGCTAGTGATGAAAAACCGGGCTTAAGGGAGTAATTTCCAATCAAGCATTAAGTTGGTGATAAAAAACCGGGCTTAAGGGAGTAATTTCCAATCAAGGATTAAGTTGGTGATAAAAAACTAGAAGTGAGTTAATAAGTTTCAATCGAGGATTAAGCTAATAATGAAAGACTGGGCTGATAATTAATAGCTAGTGATGAAAAACCGGGCTTAAGGGAGTAATTTCCAATCAAGCATTAAGTTGGTGATGAAAAATCGGGCTTAAGGGAGTAATTTTCAATCAAGGATGAAGTTGGTGATGAAAAACTAGAAGTAAGTTATTATGTTACAATCAAGTATTAAGCTGATAATGAAAAACTGGGCTTAAGATGGTTAAGAAAACCTGGGTTTAAGATAGTTAAGAAAAACTGGAACTAAGTGAGCAAACCTTAATCAAAGATTCAGCTGGTGATGAAAAACCAGGCTTAAGTTAACCTAAGTGGACTCAACGATTAATTAGGTGATAAAAGTAGTTACTCCAAGCATCTAGTTAGTTCCAAATAATATTTTACTTAATTGTGCGACAAAACTCCGGAGTTTCACGAAGATCAGAAAGGACTGAGGCCGGCTGGCTAAAGTCAGACAAATTTTAGAAAAAAGAAAAGGTGAAAAGGAAAAAAATCAAACAAGACAGAAAATGAAGAAGCTCTTACCTCGTTTCAATGAGTATGTCAGAATTCTTCGCGCAGAGAACGCTCTTGCAAATCAGCTCCTGGGTCACAGCGATGGCCTTCTTATTCGATATGCAAAGATCACTGAGATAGTCCAAGAATCTGGACTCCCAATTGGACATATTTTTCCTGACCAAGCCTAGAAGAAAATTTTATAGTGAATAAATACAGTGACTCTTGAAAAAGCCGAAGTGAACCAAATAAATTGGAAAAACCCAATATAAATTATATATTCTCACCGACAAACGTCTCAATCTCGGAGGCCGTGATATGTTTTTCTAGCAGCTTCCTGTTATTATGCAGCAGGGCTGTGATGGTGTCTTCTGCCAGGATGTCGTAGCCAATCTGCTTCTGCATGAAGCCAAAGTGCTTGGCAATATATTCCTGGAACGCGAAAAAATATTTAGTACACTGCTAATAACTCGGTTGACCTTTGCGTGAAGGACAATCTAACCTAAAGGCAATTTAGGATCAGATCGAACAAGATTAATGCAAAGAGGTCTTGCTGAAATGTATAATAATAAAAGTATAAACAAACCTGATTTTTCCTGTAGTCCTGTTGGCTGATCCTAAGAACTCTGTAGCAAAGCCGGAAGATGTGTTTGTACGGAGCGTATCTTGGGTCCCCTAATTCTTCCAGTTTCAAGAATGGGGGCTCTCCGTCTGACTCTTGGAAGGGTCCCTTGAAAAGAAAACAACATTATTGATAACTACATAAATGCCCCGATAATGAGCAATTAATGAAGAACTGAATGCAGTTGTTGCATCGAAGTAAACAACATTTGAAATTAAACCTGATGCATGATAGTAAAGCATGAGACAAGGGTAAGAAGGACCAAAGAAGACTGAATGCAATAGAAATGAGATCCCTGAAGCCAGGACCGGTTCAACGACATCTCGCGCCCTGTGCAGTAAGTACCGATTGCGCCCCCCCTTTGAATTGCATCGATTTTAACGTGCGACACACCATAGAAAAACAGATCTACGTCCAAATACTTACAACGCAATTCGTAAAAAAAATCCGTGACAAAAACTTTTTTCAATACATTTTCGATAGTTGTTGAATGCACAGTGATGTTGCCAGTGCAATAGAAAACATAGCTATCCCATGATGTGGGTATTTTTTAAATGATTTAGGAAAATGTTTATATGATTTAGAAAAATGTTTGTATGATTTAGGAAATATTTTCAGTAAATTTAAATAAGATCTTTATTTTTACGGTGCCCGATCAAAGATGGCCCCTTTGTTTTTTGCACATTTTGAACGTATCGTGGATCTAGTGCTGCCTGAAACGTATTTGTGCTAAAACTATTTACAACCATGTTACTCTAAGAATACTGTGTGTAGGTCCTTTCTTTATCAAAACTTTAGAACTTTTTCACAGATGGAGGAAATTATTTTTCCTGGCTTCCCCAATGTTCTGGAATGTTCCGGAATGTTTTACGGCGAAAAGTAATACGGAAGAAGGAAAAGACAAACAACATGTTTAGTGTTATACCTGCAGAATCTTGAAGATCTGCTTCAAGATGTACTGCTCTCTCAGGAGCTTCTGTCTATCTCTGTTAGGGTTGACCACCACCAGCTCCAAGGCCTCGGCCTTGTTCGGTTCATTCTCAAAACCAGCTATGAAGTAGACTATGTCTTGCAGCAGGTAAGTCAAGGCTCTGAAACAAATCAAATAAATTAGTCAAATTTTTGAAAGAATGCTTCGGAAGATACAATGATCATGTGGAGAGAAAATCATATTATGAGAGAACAGCGAATAACGTTTTTCGTTGTATGCATGATAAAGACGATGTATCAGCTTCCAGAATGGATGGATGGAGAAAGGAGTATCAGAAGGATTTATGACACACAAAGGGATAGTAGAAAAAGTCGGAGAAGCAACAGTAAGAAATAATAAATAATAATAACAGTGAACTTATATAGCGCAGTTTTGTGATATTTCACCTCAAGATTTAGTAATATAAAGTGAGTCAAATACTTGAGTTGGGACATGTCAAGAGTCGGAATAACAGAAGAGTATGTGTGAGACGATACATGAAAATGAATGAAGCAAGGAGAGTGTGCCAAGACAGAGTCACGTGGCAGTCTATCCTCTCTGCATTTCCCTCCGGAAGTACGGCGTGATGGTTAGTTCAAATAAAAAAATTATTCCTTTACTGGAAATTCTGACACTCAGATCCAGACTCACTGGGTCCTTCTAACCTTCCCCTATCCTTTCTCTTTCTCTTCATACTCCTTTCACTTCATTACATTCTCCAATACTGGAGGTGCCATAGTTCCACTATCTTTGGACAGTTGCAGTTATCAAATAAATAATATATTTAACTCACTTCCTCTCATTGTGGTTGATGGCCCCCTTGTAAATCTTGCCAGACATTGAAGACAGCACTTTGCACGCGTCATTTGCAAAGTCCAGATCGCGCACCTCCGAGGGTGACACGGATATGATAGCGAAGGCTTCCTTATCCTCTTTCTTCACTGAGCACCCCACCTGGAAAGGTAAAGCAGGGTTAAATTAATAAGTATTAGAATTTATTAAATGTTGAAACAATATCAATAGCTACGAAAAAAGCTTATAGGCACAACCAGGATTTTAACTCAGGACCTTTCGCTATCCAGGCTTCTGCTCCAACCACTGAGCTATCACATGAACTTTCAAACATGCCATGTTTCTCCATTAAATAAAATTATCATGGGTTTTTTATGTAAGCAAGGTGATTTGAATCACTAAATCATGTACTGTTAAACTTAAACGATTAATTTGTACTGACCTTTGACATGACCGGCTTCTCTTCTTCTTTGTCGATAGGAATGGAGGTGGAATGGACCCAGGTGTGGGTGCAGATATGATGCAACCTGAAAACAATACCAATAAATAAGAAAATTATTATAAGTGGACCTATTTCAGTGCCTTTGGGTATCCCACAATAAAATTCATACAAATTATTGTATGTATTTAAAATTTAATATTTATTTATAAACTAACAGAGAAATGGGAAAAAAGAGCAACAGAGAAAGAACAGCACATACATAATATTATAATAAAGCAATGACAAAATATACATAAGAAAGAACATTCAAATCAAAGCCAAAGTCAAAGTTTTGGTAGAGTCGTAAAGAATGACAAAAATCATTTAGACTGTTACAAAAATTTCAAGACCATGGCTTGAGTTAACAAGTTTCGACATTCTGGACAGTGGGGAATACCTATAATTAGTAGAGTGATGATTGAGGAACAGCAATTCATTGTTTCTGATTCTGATACAACACCTGTGAGTGCAAAATTATACAAGTCTTTTAGAAGAGTTTCAAAAATCTTTACGATGTCAGAATTTTGGATGTGTACTCATGGTCTATATTATATGTAATTATTTAAGTGATTGGTTACTTATCAATTCCATCTTAAATATTGTTATTTGTTGAATATTACCTAACATAGCTGCTCTGCGGCACCAAAGAATCGGCTCTGGTCATGGTGGTGGGATCCAGCTCGAAGAGTGTGGCTATCTCCGAGGAGTAGGCCACGGAGACCAGCTGGAAACAAGGATCGGATCCGGCAATGTCCCTGGAAATAATAATTAACAATTGTAATTTATTGTTATTTACAACAACATTGAAAGGGTTAGCAAATATTTCGCTTAAAATATAATTTTAATTCCAAGATCATTTGAAATTTCTATTGTAAATAACAATTTAGTATGTTGATTCAAAAATAAATCAAAAACTAAAGTAAAAAATCATTTTTAAATTACAAAGAACATTTGCCAACTTGAACCAATAAAACACCTCTAAGGTCCTGGAAAATAAAAATGGATCAACAAATTGGATTGTTATAATAAATTTGATATTTTTTGCACCAGAAACATTAGAAAGTTAGTCAAAGATTACTCCAATACAAAATGCGTTAATGTAACTTTCATAAATTTTTAAAAATGTCTTCAATTCAGAATCAGTGAACTCGCCCTTTTTGGAAATTAATTCCCCATTACTAAAATCCAGACTCCGTGAACATAGCCTTTTGAAAATTAGTTAGAAAGAAATTATGGGAGTTTTTTCTTTAATTTAGGAGAAATCACAGATACAGACAGTAAATTTCTTCTTTAAAAAGAAAGACAAACATTCCCGGGTTACGAATAACCTGACAATATTTGAAAAACTCCTACTGCCATCATAAGAAGCGGAAGATGTTGCAATGACGGAGGACTTAGCCAGCAGAGGAATTGAACGTACGACGCCCGGGTGGGAATCGGACGCGTTTGTCCACTCAGCTACCGACCGGTCATAAATGAACAAGCGATATTAAGAATTAAAGAATTTGCCCGCATCCTCAACTATTTGTCACGGATTGAGCAAGGAAATACTTACGGAGTGGTGGCACCAGCCTCGGCAGCCAAGTAATGCCCCGTGGCCAGGTGCTTGAACCTGAACAAGGAGTTCCAGTCTCCAGCTCCCCCCCTGCAAGGGTCATGTTGGACAACCTGATAAAAGAAAAAATAAATTAAAACAGTTCATAATATTAGCAAGGAACAGCAGTAGAAGATGCGGAACTTTGTATAACATATTGTTTTAGCAAAGATAATATTATAAGTGAATGTTTGTCTAAGTGACAATACTTCCGAATCAACTGTGTTCAGATCAAAGGCGTTAATCCACATTTTTTTTAAGCAAACTTAGGTCTAGTGGTGTGAACCACTGTCACTTTTAAAACTGTGGCAAATTGATGATTAGCGCCATTATTGGATTCAACACATGAGAATAGGTCGCTTTTGCGACTCGTTCTTATGTTCAACAGCTAGGCTGTGGAACGATTTGCCGGCCTCTGTGTTTCCTCCCTCCTTCAACATGGGCCTCTTCAAGACCCAGGTTAACTCCTTCCTTTCCTCAAAAAGACCTTCCACACAGCATCCCCAAAGATGACATAGGCTCTGAGGTTAATTATTTCCCTCAAGGCCTCCTGTGTGGAGTTAATGTAAAAATAAAAAAAGTTAAAGGTTTATTAGTATATTCTAATAAAAAGTGTGTTTGTGTGGTACATTGGTCAGTTTTTATGAATTATGAATTTTTCACCGCTACCACTTCAAATAATCGCCCCCGTTAACCACGAATTCTCGGCCCGTTTCAGCGTTTGATCAAATTACGATCAGGAGTCAAACAAATCAGCACGACCGTTATGTTATCAGTGAGGCCTAAATTTCTTTGCAAAAAATGTGCATCTTTCGACTAAATACAGTCGACACAGTTATGATTCTAACCTCAATTTCCCACAGGGCTTTGCTGGAAGTGGCGGCCGTGGCGCTGGAGCGCCCCGTTGTTCGGAGAAAGACGTGCTGTTGCTTCTTGTACTCGTCCATGGTCAAGAATTTCTCCTGCAAAACAAAACAAATTAAAATTAATTTCTGAGCATGCTGAATTTGTTTTTATTTTCTTATAGTGAATACCCCACAAGAGTCCCAACTGCTCCCAACCGTCTAGAACCAGTGAGACTATGGCATCTACAATCAGGGTATGTTGAGAGGTTGAAGGTAGTGGGGAGGAGAAGGAGATGGGGAAGAAGAAGGTTGGGAAGCAGTTGGCTATTCAGATCTAGTCACCAAACACGGCTAAAGCCATTTCAAGCAACATTCAATTCAGAAGTGTGGTCTTTCATTACTTGGAGTATCTACCACTCTGGAACGTGCCGCAAATATTATTATTTTACATGAATTAAATGTGTTATGACACATATTTATGTGCACAGGCCGGGTTTGAACCAACAACCTCCGGATTCGTAGTCGAGCGTCTTACCACTCGACCATGCAGGCGTTATAAGACATCGAAAAAACGCAGTGTATCAAATCTTGCGAAGAAAAAAAGTTTTGAGGGTTGAAACGAACAAACCTGCTCCGCGTGGAAAAGCCTCACAACGTCTCCGCCCTTCAAGATCTCCTCCTGATTCTCCCGATGTTCCATGAAGAGGGTCACCTTCCAAGATGTAGAGGCATTCACCACATTTACCTGAACGACAAAAAAATTACATTTGTAGTTGAAAATCAAATAAACTTAGCAGTGCATATACACGGTGTACGAAAATTCGCGATACAGCAGAAAAATATGGTCATCTGCAGCACATAGAGAATATAAAAAAACAAGCATTTTCGATTTGAGCATTTTAACTTCTTTTTTTTTTTGCAACTTTTTAATTTAACTTAAGTGCGGCAGATCACACGAGCTGCAGGACCCTCTTTGCAGTTAAAATAGTTTGGATCTTGGAGTAAGAATATATATGGAGAGAGAGAGCTAAATATTTTTACCCAACCTATACAAATTTACGATAAATCACTTTCTCCGGGTTTTTACGTCGTAAACCGTGAGAGAGAAAGAGACGAGACGAGTTGTCATATAATTTTGCACCACTTTTCGGTATGTAAGCATGTTTTCTGTCACCCGCGTCTCCGGCGACTCCGCCCACTACGTTTTGTTATGCGACATAACTCAACGGTTTAATAATAATAAAAATATTTGGATAATTTGAACAGCGCCGTTTTTGTGAAAAATCACCTCAAGGGCGCTGTACAAATCTTAATTTCTACTTAGCATTAATTTTTAGTTTATATAAATATACAGCAACATACTTACCTGGCAGGTCACTTCTAGCAGGACACAATCACCATATCGTAATAATTTAAAATTTAGCTGAATTTAGGTTTCTGAGGTTATATCCTATATTTTTGTTGATAACAATGCTGTGAAAAAGTGGTTTTACAAATAAACGCTACATTATGTCAACATGTGCTATGAATGGATGTAAAAAAGGTATGTCCATGAAAAGCCTAGCTACGCCCGAGTCAGGAAAAATCAACAATCCTGACTACAGTATTTGACAAAGCTATCTCTCCCGGTATTCTATTGCTTTGAAGTTTGGATAAACTTCTTAAATCATTATGTTGACAGCTTGATTGTTGATATCGAAACTCCCACTCATTTGACTGTTTGGTATTTGTTGTTAAATTTTGTAGCAAAGGTGTGTTTGAATGCTGTAGAAATGAGACGCATGTACCGTAAAACTATGTATGACCGTGTTAAAAATGTGGATATCCGAAAAGAATGCAAGGCTGATGTAAGCGTAATGAATAGGATCAAGAAAAGAACGCTTCGATGGTTTGGGCATGTAGAGCAAACGAATAAAGAAAGGAGTGTGAGAAGAATATATGACGCGAAAGTGAATTTTAGAAGAAGTCAGGGAGGCCCGAGGAAAACATGGCACGATCAAATGAATCAAATACTTGAGTCGGGCCATGTGAAGAGTCAGAATAACAGAAGAGTATGTATGAGACGATGTATGAATATGAATGAAGCAAGAAGTGTGTGCCAAGACAGAGTTGTATGGCGGTTCATCCTCTTTGCCGACCCCCGCGGAGAAACGGCGTGATGGTTAGTTAGTAAGTTGGCTGTGTTTGAATGCATACCTCTTTGCAACCCACGTTATCGGAGAGATCGTGATTAGCGGACACGTGTAACACCTGCTGGCCCGCGTTCACCGGGTTCAGAATCACCTTGTCTCCTACCACCACATTGTCACCTGCAAGGCAAAAGAATGACACGTTGAAAAAATAGAAGCTATCATTTAATCAATAATAAAAGAATACTTTGTTTTAAAACCACAAAATTTATTATAATGAAGGCCAACCGGTTTCGCTTGGATCAAGCTTCGTCAGGGCACATATAATAACAGTTATTATATGTGCATATATATATATTTATAATAACAGTTATTATATGGGCGCTGACGAAGCTTGATCCAAGCGAAACCGGTTGGCCTTCATTATAATAAATTTTGTGGTTTTAAAACAAAGTATTCTTTTATTATTAATATAATGTCTAACCACCATGTGATTGCTTCTTACGAAAAGATATTATTTAATCAATCGTCAATTTAGTCCAGTGATTAATTCCGGCCCACTTTTGGTCAAACCGGCGAAAATTCTTAACTTCTCAAGAACGAAAGAAAGAAACAGGCGGAGAGGCATTACAAGATCATTGTTTCTAGAATACAGCTTGATAAACTCAACTTTGCAATCAGTTTGAGATAGTCGATATACCTGTCCCGTTCTTCTGAGGTACCCGTTTATTTTTATCCTAGATTTTAAAGTTTTGCGCTCATAACCTTTGATGTAGTGAGCTAAAATAATTAATTAACCTTAAGAATGCCGGATTCCCACAAGGTACAATTTCTATCGTATCTTGATGACTGCAATTTCGTAATAACTCACTTGTGTTTTACGAAATGATGTTTTTGTCAATTATGCTATCTTCTCAGATAATGTGTTTATGTATTTTTTCAAATTGTATGTTAATGGTACAAGTGTTTTTTTCTGAAATAGCTACTTATATTCGGAGAATTGGTTTTATTCTTCCTCATGTCACTAAAAAAAGTTTGATTGAGAAATGTGAAGATTTTTTTGTTGTTTTATTAATATTTTTGTGTAGCTGAATAAATTTCCTTTGAATAAAAAATAAAATTGCATGAGGTTTTCCTGTAAATATAAACAGTAGTGTCACTTTAAAAATCGATTTTTTCGAACTTAACTTAAAATATGTTTTACTCGACTTGTACCGAACTTAACGCAATGAAACTATCTCTATGGATCGATTATTTTGTTGACAAGCGATTACGGTTCATTCGAATATGCATAAAACAAGTCTTAAAGGAAAAAAGCTCTTGAAAAGATAACGATGAATGCCCGGTGCCTACGGGCACCGCCTGCGCACAATGTGTTAAATGTGTTGATATCTTATTATATCATATACCTGTAGATCTCAATTTGTAAAATGGCAGAATGTAAAACCAGGAGCCTTCGTTGCCATTGGCGTCCAGGTAAACTCGCATGGCATTCTTCTCCAGTAAAGCGGGCAGTCTTTTGTTCACCTAAAAATAAACCAAATAGATTATTATAAACCATACAGGGGCGTGCATAAAAGCAGTAAAACTGTTAAGAAGTTTTGCAAGACGGTAAGCAGTAACGGTTTTCTCTATATAGCGTTAATGCCGTGAACTCCCATTAAAAAAAAAGATAAGAAAATATGAACAACTCTTTTTCTAATATTATAATACTTTAAACATGTATGACGTGTAAAATAAAATAAATACTCACGGTAAGATATTTGTTAGATTTAACGTGTAGCAATTGCACCACACTTCCGTATTGCACCACCGTCCCGAGCAGTTTCTTGTTCTCTATGTCGTTCTGCTTTTTTTCTATCTCTGCCGCGTGCTGGAATTACAAAAATTACTATCAAAATTATTTTTCTCCAACCATAGACAGTTCAATATAACAAAAAAATTATACTGTCGAAAAAACCTGTAATATTTAAATGAATTGAGAATATGTTTTAACTCAAATATATTGAACGCCGCACAAGAGTCCCAGCTGCTCCTAAACGTCTGAAGCCAGTGGGACTGTAGCATCCTTAATTGGGGTGTGTTTTGAGGCTGCAGGGAGTGGGAAAGGGGAGGAGATGGGAAGAGGAAGGTTGGGAAGAACCTGGCTATTCAGATCTGGTGATCAGCTAAAACCATTTCAAGCAATGTTTCATTTTTTAATGGTGATCAGATCTGAATAGCCAGGTATTTCCCAAACTTCTTCCCCATCTCCTTCCCTTCCCCACAGCCTCACAGCGCACCCCGATTGGGAATGCCATAGTCCCACTGGCTTCAGACGGTCGGGAGCAGTTGGGACTCTTGTGTAGTATTCACTATATATATATATATACACTTTTTTAAAGTCTAATTTACAGAAGAAAAAAAAAAAAATATATATATATATAATAGTGGTGCAATAATTTTATGAACAATAAAGAAGGTTACTACATACATGTAGTCTTTTCAACAGCCCCGTGTCTGTATTGGTCTGTTTGGCCGTGTTCCAGAATTGTTTCTGGGCAGAGTATCGGTTCATGGGACATATCTTGAGTAGGCAATCTGCAACCATAACAATCGAAACAATGTTTCAAGTCAACGTACAAAGCAGATCAAAATAAAAATATTATGTAATGGAAATGCAGAATACGCAGAACTTTGTGTTTTTAGTCAATTGTGAATGGACAGATCATAAGTCGGGAGTCAAATAAATATAATGATAATGGTATTAAAGATGGTAATGGTCAGTGGTGTGCACAAGTTTTTGATCTGGGTAGGCTACTTCCTACTGGAAAAACAGTGGATTAAATGATAGTAGAGATAGGTACCAACAGATGTCACTGATTGCTATTGGATTTGTTATGTAAAATCACTGCCTTAGACACTAACAAAGATACCAACACAAACAAACCACTTGAACGCGCATTAGCTCAATGTATACATATGTTGTGTAGTCTAGTGAACACAGAATAATCTATTCTGACGAGGGCGGCGTTTGGGCATATGTAGTTACTGCATATTTTTGAAAGTGTAGATTTATTATTTGCAATAATTTCGTATTATTTAATCCAATACTATACATATTTGTATACGAGTACGGCAGAGTAGGCAGTGCTTATGTGCCTATATGGGGTGCACGCCTCTGGTAACGGGGTCTTACCTCTGAACTTCTTGGGAGGATCGGAGAGGTCCCCCGCCTCTGGGCATACCACAGTCCTGTCATCGACTAACCTGGAGACAAAAAATGTATATATATAATAAGAATGTATTGTCCCTGATAATTTCACGCGAGGCCGCCCACACAGGCTTCTGTTTCTTCCCAGGTGCAGAACTGACTTACCAATGGTGATGCCCCTGGGAAGACAAACTAGGTTGATTAACTGCCTCGCAGGAAATTTAGATATTTTTCACACGAGCTACAACAAGTTTAAGCAAGAACTAGCTATAAGTTCTAACTATATTATGTACTTCCAGAAAACTATTTTTTTTTTGTTTTAAACTTCTTTTTACCTTAATCTTTGCGTAATTATGATTACCATTTTTTGTGTTTTTTGCTATGTTTTGGTGTAAAACTGTTTTTGCAAATATAAAATAAATAAATAAATTTCATTAACCCTGACTGAACTTGGGGTGTCAAGTGTGGTTTTATCAATATTTTTAATGTAACCTGGAGCCAGCGGAACAAAATCATCCCTGTTTTGGGGGGTGTTGTTAGGGTGAAGGAAGTGTTGAGACGAAGGAGCTGGGACAGAGGAGGGTTGTAAAGTTTCAAGATCATATCGACTGTGTTTAAGTGAAAGGCAAAAGGAAATTTACGCCTTAGTGATAACATTACGGTCATGCTGTTATGTTTGACACCTGATCATAACATGATCAAACGCTAAAATGGGCCGAGAATTGACGGTCAACAAAAATTCATAACGGCGCTAATCATCGATTTGCGACAGTGTAAAATGTGACAGTGTTGCTTCACCTTTGGTGAAAATATTTTGCCTCGATGGGAAGAAGGTTCAAATACTGAAAAAGTTAAATACCATGTTTTGAAACCAGTCTCCCATCGTCAACAGCCTTGAGGAGAAAAAGACTGGCTGGAAATCAGACCACACAAAATGTTGGATTGCAAAGTGAATTTATTAGATTCTTACCTTGATTTTTTCAGCCAAGTTCCCTACCTATCCAACCATTTCGCTGTACCGAATTCCGTATTCAACAACAGCGTGTTCAAAACAATTAAATATAAAACAAAAGAGTTTTGGTGTGAAAAACCGTGTTTCCTGGTTCGTTTCCCTTGTTCCTCGGTTTGTTATTTTGATATTCAAATAATATAAAATAAATGTGGTGCTCTGTGAATAAGAAGATTAAAATCAGCGTAGTGTATTCGTTTCGTTAGTAATACAATTGTGTAAGAAGACTTCAAAAACTTTCAACTTGAACTTCATCGGTGAGTGAATGGTTTCCCATCATTTTTCCTTCATTCCATAATCAAGCTACAATTAGAAGCTTCCATCAAGTAGTGTACAGTCCACGGCGAAACCTTCACAGCCCTGGAATCTGCGCCGAGGGTGGTCCCCTTACCCGAGAGTGCTGAGGAAGCCGCAGACGCTGCCCTCAGCGTACAGGGACACGATGTCCCCGAGGTGGAGGAAGCCCGCGGAGCAGATCAGCGCGTCCCCCATCGTCAGCAGCTCCGGAAGCCTCGAAGAGAAGGAGACTGGAAATCAGACAAAAACAAAAACTATTAATACACAGGTATAACAGGACGTACCCGACAGATTTATCATTCCTGTGCATATCGTCGCCGGAAAGGCAAAAGGGCTGAAGTGCCATTTTGGAAAATTTACACCAAAGCACTCTAATTTTTTTTTACAATAAAATAAGTCTTCAGTACCTGGTCGGATTTTGAAAAAAAAAAGTTAACTCAAGTAACTCAATGCTCTAACTGAGTTACCTTGAGTCGCCTTCTTCTAAATGGGAAACATATTTTAGATGGCTGAAGGGCCATAAAAGTATTCAGAATCAAACGAGAGTCAGAGCATTCTGATGCAGAAAAATAAACTGATCAAAACTGCATGTTTAACTAATTTTTGACCAAAGTGTCGCATAAGCTCTTTCGCAACATAATTTCCGACATGATCTATGGAACTTTGAAGTGTCAATTTAATATTTAAAAAAAATAAGACAAAACCAGTTGCGGCTCGCGACTTTTTAGTGTATTTTTAGTCCTAAATTGAAAGAAACGTCATGATTCATGTTGTTGTAGCCGAAAACGATTTTCATTATGTCAAAAAAATCATTTTTTGTATGAAGGTTTTATAGCAAGCCGCAAGGTGCAGTGCACCATCAAAACTGAAAAATATCCTGAAAATCTTCGTACAAAAAAAAATGTTTAAAAAATAAATTTCGGCTCTAAAAACATCAATATTGTCGTAACTAAAAAGTCACGAGCCGCCACTTTTTTTTTTTTACATGAATACCGCACAAGAGTCTCAACTGCTCCCAACCGTCTAGAGCCAGTGAGACTATGGCATCCCAAATTTTCGTATGTTTTGAGGCTGAAGGTTGGGGATCCAGATGGGAAGAAAGGTTTTACCTGGCTATTCAAATCTGGTCACCAAACACGGCTTAAATTTCAAGCAACGTTTCGATTCTGAATGGTGGTCTTTCAGAGGGCGATACTTAGAGCACTACCATGGAACGTGACACAAATATACTTATTATTATTTTTACATGAATTAAATGTGTTATGACACATATTAATTAATAAAAGTTATTGGCGCACGCCGGGTTTGAACCCGCGACCTTTGGATTCGTAGTCGAGCGTCTTACCACTCGACCATGGAGGCCTATTAGTTTTAAATTCTTCAAACAGTCACAGTCGCCATACAAACGAGATTTTCGTCTGTTTTCTGATCAGATATCAACTCGTGAAATACTTCGTTTGTTTATTTACCTAGGGCGCCTGTCAGTTCAGAATAAAAGAGTCGGTGGCGGCTATTTACAGAAGGCGGAAACACATCAGTGGAAATATCAAGATATTAAAGCATCAACGTGATATTATCCGGCTGCACACGTAAATTATTACAAACGTATGGAGATTTCCAAGAAAATAATGGCGATTTGGGCCGACCTGCCATCTTTAGAGTCGGTGAATTTAATTAACGCTAAAGCCAACATTTTGCGTTCGAAACTAAGCTCCGGAGATGCATTGCACATTTTTTATTTATTATTTTTTATTATTATTTATTACTATTATTATTTTTATTTTATTTTTTAAAATTAATTATTATTTTTTTTTTTTTTAATTATTTATTGTTATTATTTTTTTTTTTTATTATTTTTTTTTTTTATTATTATTTATTTAATAGTGAATACCGCACCAGAGTCCAATTGTCAAGAATTTCTCCTGCAAAACAAAACTAATTAAAATTAATTTTCGAGTGAGCTAAATTTGTTTTTTTTTAAATTATTTTTTATAGTGAATACCGCACGAGTCCCAACTGCTCCCAACCGTCTAGAGCCAGTGAGACTGTGGCATCCCCGATTAAGGTATGTTGTGAGGTTTTTAAGGTAGTGGGGAGGGAAGGAGATGAGGAAGAGGAAGGTTGTAAAGTACCTGGCTATTCAGATCCGGTCACCAAACACGGCTAAAGCCATTTCAAGCAACATTTAGATTCTGAATGGTGGTCTTTCACCAGGACGATGCTTAGAGTATCTACCACTGTGGAACGTGTCGCAAATATACTTTATATTATTTTAAATGAATCAAACTGCTCCCAACCGTCTAGAGCCAGTGAGACTATGGCATCCACAATCGGGGTATGTTGTGAGGTTAAAGGTAGTGAGAGGGGCAGAGTAAGGTTGGAAAGTATCTGGCTATTCAGATCTGGTCACAAACGCTGCTAAAGCCATTTTAATCAAGCAACGTTTCGATTCTGAACGGTGTACTTTCACCAGGGCGATACTTAGAGTATCTACCACTCTACGTGCCGCAAAAATACTATATATAATTTTTTTATATGAATTAAATGTGTTATGATACATGTTGATTGAATAACATTTATTTGCGCACGCCGGGTTTGAACCCGCGATCTCTGGATTCGTGTGTCGAGTGTCTTACCACTCGACCAGGCAGGCCGGCAAATAATGCAAAATCGTCTGTTTTTGGTTTGAATTAATACTGCAAGAAAAACACATCTGACAAACATTTTTCGGATTTGTTTTTATTGTATAATGTGGCAAATTAAGTTTTTTCAGACTCTGGACGGAAAAAATTTTAATATCTTCGCCGGAAAGGCAAAAGGGCTGAAGCGCCATTTTGGGAAGTTTACGCCAGAGCACTTTGTTTTACAATAAAATTCATAAGTCTTCAGTACCTGGTTGGATTTTGAAAAAAAAAAGTGAACTCAGGTAACTAAATGCTCTCACTGAGTTACCTGAAGCGACAAAAAGCTAAAAAAAAAGTCCCAAACTTGTGTCGTGCCTTATTCCAAATGGTAAATATATTTTAGATGGCTGAAGGGCCACAAAAGTTTTTGGGATCAAACGAGTGTCAGAGCATTCGATACAAAAAAAAGAACTGATCAAAACTGCATATTATTTAACTAATTTTTGACCAAAGTGTCGCTTGAGCTCTTCTGCCTTTCCAGCGACGATCTTTATTTTTCTTGTACTAACTAAATTCATGTTTACATTGGACAAAAACAATAAACAATGTGACCTTAGAATGGGATGAAGACATTTTTTTTGTAAGCTGCAAAACAAAACAACAAAAAATAAATAACCTTTATATCATTCTCCGCAGGGTTAGGCAGAGAAGATGGAACGCCCCACAGCCCTGTTTAGGCACAAATATATTTTCTTTAAGGAGGGGGGGGGAATAAAATTATACATTTCTAAACATCTACAGATAACTGAAGCATTTTGGACTATGCTCCATATTAAATAATAATCTGTACTATAATCTCAAACCCTTAGAGTATACAAGAGGTAGCCCAAGCCAAAGCCAGTGAAGTCAGTTTTGGACTTGTTTTTGATGATTTTAACATGACTCGGCGCAAATGGGCGTGGCTAAGACTAAGGCTACGGTATTTATACATCCATTCATATCACATATCGACATAATGTTTTTGTGTATTCGTATAGCCACTTTTTCACAGTATTTTTATCAACAAAAATATAGCATCTAACCTAAAAAACCGTTTAGTTGTGTCAAGTTTAGTGGCAAAATAAAAAATGTGGGCAGAGTCCCGCCGTTAACCAGCGAAAATAACCAGCTTAAGAACATTACGACAGTATATAGAAGCCGTCCAAGAAATTTGTTGTCTCTTTCTCTCTCATGGTGTACGATGTAAAAACACGGAAACAGTGATTTATTACAATTTCGGATGGGTTGGGTAAAACAAATTAGCTATCCCTCCATATATTGTTCCTTCAAGCTCAAACCCAACATACTTGAATAGATATAGGCTGAATTAACAGTCAGCTACAACTACTGTGAAATTGGGTGGATTTAAAATAAGTAATTTACAATGCCTTCGTATCGTAGTCTACAAATTATTTTTTCTTTAAAAAATATCATCACCAACAGTGTGATGGTCGTTAAAATTCAAAGATTCAGTTAAAGGGCTCCGTGGTCGAGTGGTTAAGACGCCCGATTGCGAATCTAGAGGTCGCGGGTTCAAATCCCGGCGAGCGCAAATAAATTTCAAACTAATTAAAATGTGTTATTTCACGTGGTATTTATGGCAGGTTTACACAAGGACAGCATTTAGGGCAGTGGTATATGGTAGGTCTCACCACGAGAGTTGGTGCCGGCCAATACTCACACAGATGCATAGTTTACGTACAGCGTGTTGAACTGAATGAATAGGACACGCATTTACAATATCAACATAAACACTCGCTGTCCCTTTTCCACTAGTGACAATAAGTAGGCGTAAACAAGACAAAGGGCTCTTTCTTTATGACACATCGTAAATACATCGCCACTGGAGCGTATACCGATACACAATAAACCCAACGCTATGCATGTATTGTTTGTTTCAACTCTCGTTGCGCCAGCTATAACTAAACGGCTGTCTCAAACAAAACACTAATGGTCTGTTTACACGAGAACAGTGTTTATTAAGGTGGTAAGCGGTAACTAAACGACTGTTCTAAAAAAACACTAAATGGCTGGTTTACATGAGGACAGCGTTAAGGACAGGGGTAAGTGGTAACTAAATGACTGTCTTAAAAAAACACTAAATGGCCGGTTTACACGGGTACAGTGTTTATGACAGTGATAAGTCTTAACTAAACTACTGTCCTAAAACAAAACTTAATGGTCGGGTTTAAACGAGGAAATTGTTTAGGACAGTGGTAACTAAACGACTGTCCTATAAAACACACAAAATGGCAGGTTCACACGAGGACTTTGACTTTTCCGCGTGTGAACAGTGTATGTGGTGCTTTTTGCACATTTGTTTAGTTACCACTTACCACTGTGTTAAACACTGTACTCGTGTAAACCTACCATAACTGCAAAAATATTAACAGATTCGTGAATAGAACAGTGAAATGCGTTTTGCACTGTAGGCATTAGAACATAATACAGAAAGAGTTTAAAAATATTATAATTTTAAATGTTAAAACGGAGTTCAAAGTATAAAGTTTCGAATACACATAAATGTGGCTAATCATGGCTAAAAGTTGAAACAACCTGACCTAATGGTTATAAACAATTTTGTGTTATTTCTTCTCTCTCGAGTCAACGTTTCGAGCAGCCTTACAATGTCCAGCATCATAACGGTGCATAGTCGGTAAACTCGCCAAACGCGCGCCCAACATTTGTACACGGTTGACATTCAATACATGAGAACGGGTCGCTTTACGACTCGTTCTTATGTTCAGCAGCTCGGCTGTGGATCGATTTTCCTCCCTCCCTCACTTCTTTCATTCCTCAAAAAGACTCTTCACACAGCATCCCCAAAGATGACTCCTGCGTAAAGTTAATGTTTAAAAAAAAAACAAACGAATGTAACACGTTTACTCTGATGATGTTCACCGAAAGGCTGTCTGAAACGTTGTCGCCTTAAGATGGAGAGCAATGAATCAAAAAATGCACTGAATCAAAACCCTAAAAGTCAACAGACTTAAATAACTTGAAAAAAAGGGCACAACAACAAAATCATGTTAACTGAAATATACAAAATTGTCAAAAAATAAGTTGACATAACAAACGTATTTGAACATACACAAACGTACCGATGGGCCGTTTCTTCGCAGGGCCCGGGGAAGACAGAGCGGCTAGGCCGCCACACGTAGCGGTCCTGACACAAGACCTCCGATTCTTCCGCATTTTTGACGCACTACCATTAGCCCGAAATTCGTTTCGTTAATGTGCCTTTCCAGCCGCTTTCAGTTCGTTTTCAGACGGTTTTCTCTATTTTAGAGTCAGAGTCGCGGATAACCAATGCGTATATAAATATAGTTAAAATATACATTAATAAATATTTTTATGTATACATTATTTACGATTTTAAATACACAGAGGCGGTATACTATGTAGTCAATTAATAGGACGCAGTTATGCAGAAAGCATCTGAAACCAAAAAGATGAAACCGAGAAAAAGGCGTTTGAAAATATGACGATACCTTGTATGACAAGGACAGGTACCTTTGCGAAACAGTGTAGTCAGGACGGTTGACTTTATACTGACTTGATAGAAAGAGACAAAGATTTATTAAAAGATGTTGGATAGCCTGTTAGTTACCGCCCACATGGAATTCGGATTTTTTAATAAACATATTTCAACACAATAAACAAAACAATATCAATGCACCAAGAAAATGATTTATAAAGTCAAAATATCACACAAACACCAATAACAGAAGGTTTGCCTAAATAATGATGGAAGCTTTTTGTTGATTTTATGTCTTTGTATCATTAAAAATGTGAAAATTCGAAAGGTCGGTCAAAAATATTTAAAACTGTTGAAATACCTGTGAAAAGCGATATTTTATAATCTTGGTTTTGTCTTATTTGAAAATTCACGCGTAGCACATATCACCATCATGCTTCATTTTTTTGTATGAATCCGCACAAAAGTCTCAACTGCTCCCAACCGTCTAGAGCCAGTGAGACTATGGCATATCCAAATAGGGTATGCTGTGAGGCTGAAGGTAGTGGGGAGGGGAAGGATATTGGTAAGAGGAAGGTTGGGAAGATTTATTTGTATAACCACTTCAAGTTTTTGAATCAACACAAATATAGGAAATAACCTCAAAATCCGTTGACGTAAGTTCCGTAAGACTCGATGATGTGAAATTAGCGCGGACGGAGAACATCCTCAGATGCGTAGAAGTGCAGCGATATTATGTGACGACTTTTCTTGTCTCTTTCTCTCTCACGGTATACGACGTAAAAACCCGGAGAAAGTGATCTATCCCAAATTTGTATAGGTTGGGTAAAAATATTAGCTATACCTCTTTATATCGTTACTCCAAGGACGACACAAAAGCATTAATATGTGTAATCGACATTTGTAAAGTGAATATCAGTGTTGATTCTTTATGAGAATTATTATAATAATAATAATAATAAAAGTTTTATTCCGGAAGGTATGCAGGAGTAGTGCAATGCAATACCTTCCATAATTGATATCAATACATTGTAATAATAATAGTAACAAAATAATAATGAACAGAAATTCATAAGAAATAAATAAATAAGTAAATAATAAAATAAAAATGTATGAAAATAAAATAATAATAATGATGATAAAAAAAAAAAAAAAATAAAAAAAAAAAGTAAAAAATAAATAAAGAATGTAAGTAAGAAAATATTAATGGAGTATATTAGGCCTCATTTCTAAAAACGCCATCAAGAGGGAGTCCATCCTGATTGATAGAAAAAATAAAAAATAAATAAATAAAAAAATAATTTTTTAAAAATTAAAATTAAAAACTTTCAGACAGGAGGCTTGTTTCCGACTTGACTTTTATTTTTAAAATTGTTAATGGTATTATAGACAGCCCTGATTTACTTAGCTTAATTACCTTCTATGTACCTAACAGATCCACCAAAAATTATTTTTAAATGTAACAAAAATATCGCCAAATCAAGATTGGCAGGGAGTCCATCCTGGCAACTGCACTGAATCTAGTTAAGATTGATAGATAAAATATAGAAAATCAAATCGTCGCATCAAATGTTTTTGGGCGCATTGTTATTTTTTTCTGTCATTGTTATTTTTATGTCACTAAATATTTACAAAAAAAAAGTATTTCCTATGTTACCCTACATTTTAATGTTTTTAATTTTCAATTTAGGTCAACCATCTACAATGTGGATTAGTAAAAAATTAAATTACCAAAAATCTATTGCTTTTGGAGCATGGATGTTTTCAGCAGATGTAAATTTCGTATTTATCTATAGGAAAACAAGCAAAACTCGATTTCGGCAAATTGTGGGTTGTACACTTTCTGCATAACATCGTCCAATTTCGCCTGCCGAAAGCCCACAGAAAACGAATCGTAACCCGCTAAAATTATATTTTGAATATATTTCTCTCAAGTGTTGCCACACTTTTTGACGTAGATTTTTTCAATGTAACAATCAAACGATTTAATTTGCATAAATAATTCATTTTATCGGCTAGTGGCCGAGTTGACAAGTGCGTCGGGTTCCCAACCAGGCGTCGTGAGTTCATTTTTTCTGTCGGCTAAGTCCTCCATCATTGCGCAAGCAAAATTTTGCGCTTAATATGATGGTAGTAGGAGTTTTTCAAATATTGTCAAGCTATTCGCAACAAGGGAATGTTCATCATACAGAATTATCATTTTAAACTATTTTTACGACAAATGAACTTTGAATACCTCTGCACCTCGGCTAAGCTCAATATCATGCATCCACATCCTCCCTCAGAAACAACTCAACAGAATACAGTCCGTCTTCAATGCAGCGGCGAGAATGATATATAGTGAGCCCAAATATTGTCAAGCTATTCGCAACAAGGGAATGTTTTATCATTTAAAACTATTTTTACGACAAATGAACTTTGAATACCTCTGCACCTCGGCTAAGCTCAATATCATGCATCTACATCCTCCCTCGAAACAACTCAACGGAATACAGTCCGTCTTTCGCCTTCATTGGCTGATGCCCTGAAAGAATAGAGTTTAAGATTTGAACTGTGTGTCCGACAAGCCTTAAATAGTAGACAACTTACTTTGAGGTCAGCAGACGTAGATACTGCTGTTCGATTAATTGAACCATCTCGATCAAATAAACCTGTGATCGCGCTTTTGGTGTATCTGGTCCAGTTATCTGGAATAAGCTTCCCACAACTTTCCAACAGTTCAAACGAGTCCTAAAAACCAAATTGTTTAAAAATCCCACATACAAAACGTAACTTATTAAAATTTAATTTCTTTGAAAACGTCACTAATTTGCTTTTGTTTCGGTTTTCTCCTTTCTTCTATCATTATAACTCAATGTCCTCACTATCTACTGAAAACCATATACTCATTGTCATAAAATATTTATTTTCTTTTGTTACTTGCTATATTTACACTGTTTGCATTTTTTAGAATCGTTTACTTACAATGCTTGAATATTAATGTTTTAAGTGCCAACATATTAACTGTTCTCAATCATATTTCTTTTCTTTTGATTTGACAAATGTGTTTATATGAATTAATTTGTTTCATCTGAATTTTTATACCCTTAGCTCCTAGTAAATTGTTTTTTAATCTGTTGATGTACACATACACTGTTATACCCATATCTGAACCTTTTCTCTCGTGATTTATGATAACGATCATTATTTTAGATAGTTTTAATTTGTATACATATTATGTATTATTTTCTCCTTGTTAGTTAATCTTATTAGCATAATTAATTTAGCATGAAGCGCACTTGAGGTGAAATATCACAAAACTGCGCTATATAAGTTCACTGTTATTATTATTTAACATACTCTTCTGTTTTTTTCAATTTACGGAGAATCAGAACATAAAGCCTATAAAATCGTTACATTACACATTGTGGCAAAAAACATGTTTTTTAAATTCTTTATTATTTCGTAAAACGTAAAAAAATGACAAAAAACTTGCAGGCATCATTCGTGGTTCATTCAATTAAAATTGTACGGCAAAAAACGTATTTGATGCCTCGACGTTCCTTTGTCGAGAAAAATCCATTTCCAAAAATAATTCAATGTAAATATTATTATAAGCCAAGTCTTTGTAATAACAATCGATCAATACGTTCAACAAAGTGCTCGCTTAGTTGATATTATAATTATGTTGATTCATAACAGCTATCGGAAGTTTAAAAAATATTTTAATATTCATTATGTGGGAAAATAATCGCCCCGCGACGTAACTCGCATCTCTCCTAGATTGTGTTACGACAAAATGTGATCGTATCGTGAACAGACTATCGCTCTACGACGTAACTCACATCACCCCTAAAATGTATTACAACAAAGTGTGGTCGTATCGTGAGCAGGCAATCGCCCTGCACCGTAAGTCATATCATCCTTAAAATGTGTTACGAAAAAAATACACCGTATCAGGAACAGGCAATCGCCCTGCGACGTAAGTCAGATCACTCCTAAAATGTGTTACGACAAAATTTGTCGTATCGCGAACAGACAATTTCCCCGTGACGTAATCCGCATCTTCCTTAGTTTGTATTACGACAAAATGTGATCGCATCGTGAACAGCCTTGCGACGTAAGTCACATCACCCCTAAGATGTGTTAAAACAAAAAATATTAGAAACAGACAATCGCCCTGCGACGTAACTCGCATCTTCCTTAGATTGTGTTACGACAAAATGTGATCGAATCGTAAACAAGCAATCGTCATGCCACGTAACTCCAATCCCCCCTAAAATGTGTTACGACAAAATGTGGTCGTATCGTGAACAGGCAATCGCCATGCGACGTAACTCGCATCTCTCCTAAATTGCATTACGACAAAATGTTAAATTTATTTAATTTGATCATTTTCATCCACAATTTCAATTTTTAAAAGTTCACACTTGTACTTGTATGCGAAAGGAAGAACGAAATGAGTAAAAAAACAAGTGCAGAATTGTTCCATAGATACATATTTAGCAAGGAAAAATGAGATGAGTCTATCTCTTTCATGATCGATAACAGCGGATATAATAACAGGACTTTAAACTGGTCGTATCGGGGCGACTTGTCGTATCAAGGCGACTTGTCGTATCGGGGCGAATCGTCGTATCAGGGCGACTTGTATCGGGGAGACTTGTATCGGGGCGACTTGTATCGGGGAGACTTGTATCGGGGCGACTTGTATCGGGGTGAATTGTCGTGTAGGGGCGACTTGTCGTATCGGGGCGGCTTGTCGTATCGGAGGGACTTGTCGTGTAGGGGCGGCTTGTCGTATCGGGGTAAATTGTCGTATCGGGGCGACTTGTCGTTTCAGGGCGACTTGTCGTATTAGGGCGACTTGTATCGTGGCGACTTGTCGTATCGGGGCGACTTGTCGTATCGGGGCGACTTGTCGTATCGGGGCGACTTGTATCGGGGCGACTTGTCGTATCGGGGCTACGTAGGGACGGTTATAAGTCGTAATACGAGGTACGCATAAATAAAATCTTATAATTACGGCAAAATATCATAATCAATTAATCATTTAAGAAGTATATAGGCAGAATTGGAAGGGGGGAAAATATTTCCATTGTGCTAGAGCACATTTTCTTCTAAGGAAGCGTACTAATAGTTTACGTTGGAACAATGTGCAACAGATCACGATTATAACGTTTGAATGAGATCAAAAAAACAGGATTCATAACGTAAACAGAACATGAGTTAGTGTTGACAGGTATTAATTGAATACTTTCGACGCGTTATTGGAAAAACAGGAATACATATTGAAGTTGACGGCCTTCGTGGCCGAGTGGTAAGACGCACGACTACGAATCCAAAGGTCGCGGATTCAGACCTGGCGTGCGCAAATAACTTTTATTTAATTAATATGTGTCATAACACATTTAAATTCATATAAAAAAATTGTAAAAAGAATATTTGCGGCACGCTTCAGAGTGGTAGATATCGCCCTGGTGAAAGACCACCATTCAGAATCGAAACGTTGCTTGAAATGACTTTAGCCGTGTTTGGTGACAAGATCTGAATAGCCAGGTGTTTCCCGACTTTCCACTTTCCACTTCCCCATCTCCTTCCCCTCCCCACTACCTTCAGCCGCACAACATACCCGGATTGGGCCGCGCCCAGCGGTAGGTTAATACGGCATGGTACTCAAAAAACCAATCACAATAATGCTTTTGGCCGTGAGTATCTCAAATTATATAGTGTGGAGGGATTGCAAAAAAGTTTTAAGTACAACGCCACTAAGCAATTAATTTCTCTGCCCAGCACCATCAGAAACATACAAACCAAAAGCTCCTTTAAAAGCGATATCATTACTCACCTTAAAACCAAGTTTAATTTAGTTCTCATTATGTAGATTCTATATCTTCAAATTTGTCATTTACTTATATTATTTTTATTATGTATGTACTATATTTCCGATATTAAGATGTTACTATGTAGCTAGAAAAAATATTTTTGCAAATTGCCATCCCAACACAGGCTTATGCCTAGTGGGATGGGCAATTTATCAACTAATAAAAAAAAGTGTGTTCAAGTAAAAAAAATATATAAAATTAAAAATTGCTTCTAAAATCGACACTTTGCCGAGAAATTACATTAAAATAAAACACAAGTCATCAAAAAAATACATAAACATCAGAATTTTACCGATATTATATCTTGTAAAATCATAATTTAGCAAAAAATTACTTCAAAAATCAACAATTCGTCAAAAATACAATAAACATTAGAATTATATTCAAATAACTTTTAAAAATCATCACCTTAGCGGAAAATCACTTTAAACATCGCAACTGCATCAAAGAATTACGTAAAAATCAATAATTCATCAAAAATACAAGAAACAAATACAAAAATAACCTAAAAATATTTGAAAAACTACTACTTCCGTCATAATAAGCGGAAGATGTTGCTTGTGCAATGATGGAGGACTTAGCCAGCAGAGGAATTGAACCCACGACGCAGTGGGTGGGAATCCGACGCGTTTGGCCACTCAGCTACCGACCGATTAAAGTTAAGTACATTTGATAATTATTTTCTTACTTCGTCCTTCATCTTCATTACTCTATTCATGCAACTTATAATTAACTATAAATAATTAATTATTTGTGAGTACTTACGTACGAGTGTGAACTTTTCCAATTTGCAACTAATGTTCATTGAAATTATCAAACTTAAAAAATAATCTTTTTTAAATCCTAGTAAGGTAGGAGCTAATTATTTTTACCCAACCTATACAAACTTGCGATAAATCACTTTCTCCGGGTTTTTACGTCGTACACCATGAGAGAGAAAGAGACAACAAATATAATACTTTGCTTCTACGTACTGTCACAATATCTTGGGGTCCTGGGTCACCGCGGGACTCCGCCCACATTTTTTTATTATGCCACTAAACTTGACACAACTAAACGGTTTTTTAAGTTAGATGCTATATTTTTGATGATATCAATACTGTGAAAAAGCGGTTATACTAATAAACAAAAACATTATGTACTAATAAACAAAAACATTATGTTGCGCCCTTGAGGTGATTTTCCACAAAAACGGCGCTATAAAAATCATCCAAATATTATTATTATTATTATTATGTGCTATAAATATCCTAGCTTTAGTCTTACATACGCCCAGGTCCGCCGAGTGAGGTAAAAAACATCAAAAACTGACTACACTGCCTTGGGTAGATACCACTCTACATACTCTAAGGCAGGGGTCTCCAAACTTTCCAGCCTTAAGGCCATACTGATTACTCCAGTAAATTCCGAGGGCCAAAACCATATTATCATTGTTGCCGGTGGTAAAAAGTGAAATAGTCCACTGATGAAAAAAAAAGTCCGAAAAAGTATATTATACATGTCTTTACTCATTACAATTCTGTGTTTCTTTATCCAACTTATCACAAAAACAATAACAATAAGCCTACAACAATGTTATGAGTAGTTAGTCCATGACCATATCAATGTAGATGTCATATTAATAATTATTCAACATAAAATTAGAATACTTCAGTGAACTAAATTTAATTTGCCATAAAAAATATGTTCTCTAAAATGAGTTTTCAAGTATGCTAGCTCTCCGCGGGCCGGACAAAATCTGTCCGCGGGCCGGATGTGGCCCTCGGGCCGTAGTTTGGAGACCCCTGCTCTAAGGTATCGATCTTGAAAACATCATTGTTTATTCAACCGGCTGCTGTCTGCGTTTCCGTCGTCACTGCTTCCGCCTTCCGGACGCTGCGTTCTATGTGCGCACATGTCATGTAGTCGGTAAGCAGTATTGTTACAACCTTAGAGTATACTAGAGATGGCCCAAGCCAAGGCAGTGAAGTCAGTTTTGGACTTGTTTTTGATGATTTTAACATGACTCGGCGCAAATGGGCGTAGCTTAGACTGAGGCTACGGTATTTATACATCCATTCATATCACATATCGACATAATGTTTTTGTGTATTCGTATAGCCACTTTTTCACAGTATTTTTATCAACAAAAATATAGCATCTAACCTAAAAAACCGTTTAGTTGTGTCAAGTTTAGTGGCATAATAAAAAATGTGGGCGGAGTCCCGCCGTTAACCAGCGAAAATAGCCAGCTTAAGGTCATTACGACAGTATATAGAAGCGGTCCAAGAAATTTATTGTCTCTTTCTCTCTCATGGTGTACGATGTAAAAACTCGGAAAAAGTGATTCATTACAATTTCGGATGGGTTGGGTAAAACAAATTAGCTATCCCTCCATATATTGTTACTTCAAGACAACAACAGTATAAGTTTGTATCGGTTGGGTAAAAATAATTAGCTCTCTCTCCATACATTGTTTCTCCGAGATCGATACCATGTACCATCAAGACGATGGATTCGTTCGCGTTCGAAAATCGTCAAATTAATGTTTTTTAGATTGAAAATTTGATCGCCTGGAATTGTTTTAGGTTCTTCACTAAAAAAAAACTGCGAGTGGAACACATCTTCAGAACATATTTTAATTGAAAGTCGAGCGAAGCCGGTAGTAAATTCGGCATCGCGATAAAAATAAAGTAGGTACTTTCGTAAAGGTTAAAAACTAATCGAGAGTAAAATAAACTCCCAGCTTCACCCCGATTAAAGTGGCCGGAGAGAGTATCACCCCGGAAAATGGCTTCACCAATCTATAAAATAATTACGCTAAGGTCAGTATAATACGGTCAATATAATGCGACAGAAGGGGAGACCAGTATATAATAATACATACGCCGTAGCAGTGCTTTACCCAATAGTTGAAGGAAAATCGGCGACAATTAAGACGACCTATTTATAAATTAGAATCAAATTATTAAAGCTTTTTACTTTATTGTGATATTCATTATTTAAAATAAAGTAGTGTGAAAAGAATGTATGATGCAAAAGTGAATGAAAGAAGAAGTCGAGGACGCCCAAGAAAGACATGGCCGAATCAAGTTTTTTTTTTTTTTTACATGAATACCGCACAAGAGTCTCAACTGCTCCCAACCGTCTAGAGCCAGTGAGACTATGGCATCCCCAAATTGGGTATGTTGTGAGGCTGAAGGTAGTGGGGAGGGGAAGGAGATCGGGAAGAGGAAGGTTAAGAAGTACCTGGCTATTCAGATCTGGTCACCAAACACGGCTTAAGCCATTTCAAGCAACGTTTCGATTCTGAATGGTGGTCTTTCACCAGGGCGATACTTAGAGTATCTACCACTCTGGAACGGGCCGCAAATATACTTGTTATTATTTTTATATGAATTAAATGTGTTATGACACATATTAATTAAATAAAAGTTATTGGCGCACGCCGGGTTTGAACCCGCGACCTTTGGATTCGTAGTCGAGCGTCTTACCACTCGACCATGGAGGCCGTCAAAAATCAAATACTAAATCTACTAGTAAATCAAATACTTAAATCGGGTCATGTGAAGAGTCAGAATAACAGAAGAATAATATGAGACGATGTATGAATGTGAATGAAGCAAGGAGTGTGTGCCAAGACATAGTTATATGGCGGTTTGTCCTTTCTGCCTACCCCTGTGGGAAAACGGCGTGATGGTCAGTTAGTTGCATAGTTAGTTTTTATTATTAACACAATATCAATGACATTATCTTTTTATCGTCGCTGGAAAGGCAAAAGGGCTGAAGTGCCATTTTGGGAAGCTTACACTTGCACTGCACCTTAAAGTTTTTTTTTGTTTTACAATTAAATTCATAAGTATTCAGTACCTGGTTGGATTTTGAAAAAAAAGTTAACTTAATGCTCTCACTGACTTACTTGAAGCGACAGAAAGCTACAAAAGTCCCAAACTCATGTCGCTTCTCCCAAATGGTAAATATGCTTTAGATGGCTGAAGGGCCGCAAAAGTCTTCAGAACTAAACGAGAGTCAGGGCATTCGATGCAGAAAAAAAAACTGATCAAACTGCACATTTAACTAATTTTTGACCAAACTGTCTTTTGACGCGACTGTCTTCAAACACCCGGCATCGATTTTAAAGACGTTTCAAGTCGAAAATGATTTTTGACGGACTGCGTGGTCGAGTGGTAAGAAGTCCGACTACGAATCCAGAAGTCGCACGTTCAAACCCGGCGTGCGAAAAATAAATTTTATTTAACTTATATGTGTCGTAACACATTTAACTCATATGAAATAATATAGTATGTTTGCGGCACGTTTTAGAGTGGTAAATACTCATGGTATCGCCCTGGTGAAAGACCACCACTCAGAAACGAAACGTTGCTTGAAATGGCTTTAGACGTGTTCGGTGACCAGATATGAATAGCCAGGTACTTCCCAACCTTCCTCTTTCCCATCTCTTTCTCCTCCCCACTACCTTCAACCTCACAACATACCCCGATTGGGCATGCCAGTCTAACTGGCTCTAGACGGTCGGAAGCAGTTGGGACTCTTGTGCGTTATTCATTTTAAAAAAGAATTTTTTAAATTCGTAAGTACGCCTGCAAAGTTAAATGTGTCAAGCTACAACTGAAGCGACGCGACCTTACAGTATATAGAGTGGTATCAATCCAAGGCAGTGTAGTTAGTTTTTGACGATTTTTACCTGACTCGGCGGACCTGGGCGTGGCTAAGACCAAGGCTAGGGTATTTATACATCCATTCATATCACATATCGACATAATGTTTTGTTCATTCGTATAATCACTTTTTCACAGTATTGATACCAACAAAAATATAGCATCTAACCTAAAAAACCGTTTAGTTGCGTCAAGTTTAGTGGCATAATAAAAAATGTGGGCGGAGTCCCGCGGTGACCCAGGAGCCCAAGATCATTGTGACAGTACGTAGAAGCGGAGTATTATATCTGTTGTCTCTTTCTCTCTCATGGTGTACGACGTAAAAACCATCCATTTATATCACATATCGACATAATGTTTTGTTCATTCGTATAACCACTTTTTCACAGTATTGTTATCAACAAAAATACAGCATCTAACCTAAAAAACCGTTTAGTTGCGTCAAGTTTAGTGGCATAATAAAAAATGTGGGCGGAGTCCCGCGGTGACCCCGGAGCCCAAGATCATTATGACAGTACATAGAAGCGGAGTATTATATTTGCTGTCTTTTTCTCTCTCATGGTGTACGACGTGAAAACCCGGAGAAAGTGATTTAACGCAAGTTTGTATAGGTTGGGTAAAAGTAATTAGCTCTCTCTCCATACATTGTTTCTCCAAGAGCATGACACGCAAAACGCACGAAAATCGCGCCAGCGTGAAACACAGGCCGTAAATAAGAAAATATTATTTCTCGGAGATCACGAGGCGAGATGCAACATTTCCGCGTGGCGTGTGTTTTTTTCGATAAATCGCCGCCTCTGTTTACCGAGCCGCCATCTGCACAAAATGCCGGCGGCTAATAAAAATATTGTATTTACAAAAACAATAAAATAATGTTATTAAAAGGCCGTTTAGCTCGGTCGGTTTGTTTAACCTTTGTGTAATTTCTCACCAAGTGATTTATGAATACGAAAAACTGAAAATATGCTGGATTTAAAAACGAAGGAAGCGAGCCTCTCGCATGCATTTTCAATTGGCTTACTTTATGTATTAAATTCATAGAGTTGGTAGAGTAGTATCTATCCAAGGCAGTGAAGTCAGTTTTGGACTTGTTTTTGATGATTTTAACATGACTCGGCGCACCTGGGCGCGGCTAAGACTAAGGCTACGGTATTAATACATCCATTCATATCACATATCGACATAATGTTTTTGTGTATTCGTATAGCCACTTTTTCACAGTATTCTCATCAACAAAAATATAGCATATAACCTAAAAAACCGTTTAGTTGTGTCAAGTTTAGTGGCATAATAAAAAATGTGGGCGGAGTCCCGCCGTGAACCAGGACCTTAAGAACATCCTTACGATACGTTCAAGTGGTCCAAAAAATTTGTTGTCTCTTTTTCTCTCGTGGTGTACGATGTAAAAAATCGGAGAAAGTGATTTATTACAATTTCGGATGGGTTGGGTAAAACAAATTAGCTATCCCTCCATTAGATTCTTACTCCGAGATTAAATTGAACCGTTTACAAGGGCTGGACTAGACATACCGCTGTAAACGCATTTTCTATACAATTGCCAGTAGACATAACTCTCTGAAAATGGGATCAAATATTAGTCACAGCCTTGAAGTAACAATATATGGAGGGATAGCTAATTTGTTTTACCTAACCCATCCGAAATTGTAATAAATCACTTTTTCCGAGTTTTTACATCGTACACCATGAGAGAGAAAGAGACAACAAATTTCTTGGACCGCTTCTATATACTGTCGCAATGATCTTAAGCTGGCTATCTTCGCTGGTTAACGGCGGGACTCCGCCCACATTTTTTATTTTGCCACTTAACTTGACACAACTAAACGGTTTTTTAGGTTAGATGCTATATGTTTGTTGATAAAAATACTGTGAAAAAGTGGCTATACGAATACACAAAAACATTATGTCGATATGTGCTATGAATGGATGTATTAATACCGTAACCTTAGTCTTAGCCACGCCCATTTGCGCCGAGTCATGTTAAAATCATCAAAAACAAGTCCAAAACTGACTTCACTGCCTTGGCTTGGGCTACCTCTAGTATACTCGAAGGTCACAGCAATAACTATCTAAAATTAGGACCGCCTATTGAAAACATTCATTTATACCTTGAAGTAGGAATATATACGGAGGGAGCTAAATATTTTTACCCAACCTATACAAATTTGCGATAAATCACTTGCTCCCGGTTTTTTCGACGTGTACCATGAGAGAGAAAGAGATAAGAAAAGTCTTCACATAATATTGCAGCAATTATGTAAGAATGTTCTCCGTCCGCGCTAACTTCACATCATCGAGTCGCATAACTTACGTCAACGGATTTTGAGGTTGTTTCCTATATCTGTGTTGATTAAAAAACTTGCAGTGGTTTTACAAATAAATCGAACATGATGGTGATATGTGCTATGCGTGAATGTTCAAATAAGACCAAACATAGAATAAAACATCACTTTTCAGAGGTATTTTAAAAGTTTTTAATATTTTTGACCAAATTTTATACTTTTCAAATTTTGAATGATATAACATAAAATCAAATCATACCCCGATAGGGGATGCCATAGTCCCACTGGATCCGTACAGTTAGGACTCTTATGCGGTATTCACATTCATATATATATTTTGTAATAATAAAGTGAATCTTAAACTTGAGTCGGGTCTTGTCGAGATTCAGAATAACAGAAGAGTATGTTTGAGACGATGTATATTTTATAATAGGTATTAGGTAGGTGAAAGACCACCATTCAGAATCGAAACGTTGCTTGATTGAGATGGCTTTAGCCGTGTTTGGTGACCAGATCTGAATAGCTACCTCCTTCCCCTTCCTACTACCTGCAGCCTCAAAACAACCCCAATTGGGGATGCCATAGTCTCACTGGCACTAGACGGTTGGAAGCAGTTGGGACTCTTAATAATTATAAAAATAATACTTGGCTGATTTATACAGCTTTCAGATTTATACAATATTCAGAGTGGTAGATACTCTAAGTATCGCCCTGGTGAAAGATCACCATTCAGAATCGAAACACTGTTGCTTGAAATGGCTTTAGCCCTGTTTGGTGACCAGATCTGAATAGCTAGGTACTTTTCAACCTTCCTCTTCCCCACCTCCTTCCCCTTCCTACTACCTGCAGCCTCAAAACAACCCCAATTGGGGATGCCATAGTCTCACTGGCTCTGGATGGTTGGGAGCAGTTGGGACTCTTGTGCGGTATTCAAAATTAAAAATGCTTCAATTGACGCCAACATTATATTTGACATCACATTTTATATTTGGCATTACATTTCGGCGGCCTTCATAGTCGAGTGGTAAGACGCTCGACTACGAATCCAAAGGTCGCGGGTTCAAACCCGGCGTGCGCCAATAACTTTTATCTAATTGATATGTGTCATAACACATTTAATTCATACAAAAATAATAAAAAGTATATTTGCGGCACGTTCCAGAGTGGTAGATACTCTATGCATCGCCCTGGTGAAAGATCACCATTCAGAATCGAAACTTTGCTTGAAATGGCTTTAGCCGTGTTTGGTGACCAGATCTGAATAGCCAGATAACTCCCAACCTTCCTCTTCCCTATCTCCTTCCTGATCCCACTACCTTCAGCCTCATAACATACCCAATTTGGGGATGCCATGGTATCACTGGCTCTAGACGGTTGGGAGCAGTTGAGACTCTTGTGCGGTATTCATATAAAAAATATAAAAATAAAACGTTTGACGTACGCTACAATCGGCATAACAAGCATTCTTGGACGGCTGAACTTGTTTTTTTGACTTATGAAAATATATACAGGGTGTGGCAAGACGCATCTATCAGCCGAGTAACCACCCATCGCCCGCCCCGACCCTCAATGTCTAATGGTGATTTTTTATGCGGATTTTTTTTTAATGTCACCGGAGACTAAAATGCCACTACATTTTTTACCCTGAATAAGTTTAGGAATCACTGGTTTAAGTTTCCCGGGTACTTCCTGAAACAGCCTGTATTAAAAAACAATCGCCCAATTAAAATGTAGGCCACGACTATAATCATAAGTAGGTAGGTACTATTTTGACGATTAAAAAGGTGACAATTTTCATGCATTTCAAGATTTCATAAAAATAAATCGCCTTCGATTTTCTTTTTATAAACAACTTTCGTAACTTAAACTCAAACTAATACTCTAGATAAGTAAGCAGTAAAGATAAAATGTGTAACAAAAAAAAATTATATCTCGCTACATTTTGTGTGGGATTACATACATATTTCAATCGACCGATTGTCAACGATTCATTTTCAGATAAGTGAATAATTTATTTTTTTTGTCGTAGTTTTAGAAATAGATATTTATTATAAATGTGATGAACGCGAGAAGTTAGACTTCCACATAAGGAACCACAGCGCACACCAGACACTAAGTTCGGAGAGCGCGCTGCAGGAGTGTCAGGTCCTAAAGCCTGGAATAGACTACCACATGATCTGAGAATAATAAAAGACTCGACAGAGTTCAGAGCTAAACTCAAAACTCATCTTTTCAGAAAATCTTATCCATAAATAACAGAATTGCCCTAATTTACACGGCCAGGCTAACCCGTTAGCATTTAAACTCACCGGTTTAATAATATCTTTTCAAGCAATGGATCCGCAATCCTCGATCTGCTGCTAAACAAAAAGTTCAACAATTTTTCACAGCCCGCGACAAATGTAAATGACTAATATGCAAATATCAATAAGGTAATTCTGGCTATAGCTTTAGGTATTTGGATAGTTTTATGGAAAATTTAGCCATAGCTTAAAGTTTTGTAAAGCGCCCTTGAGGTCATATTCCACAAAATTGGCGCTACGTAAATTAGCCAAGTATTATTTTTATAATTATTAAGAGTCCCAACTGTCTGGAGCCAGTGGAATTATAACATCCCCAATTGGGCTATGTTATGAGGCTGAATGTAGTGGGGAAGGGAAGGAAATGGGGGAGAGGAAGGTTAAGTACATGTCATTTCAAGCAACGTTTCGAATCTGAATGGTAGTCTTTCACCAGGGCGATACTAAGAGTATCTACCACTGTGCCTTAGAAACGCTGTATATTATTTTATATTAATTAAATATGAAATAACACATATTAATTTCATAAAATTTATTTGTGCACGCCGGGATTTGAGCCAGCTATCTATGGATAGGTAATCGAGCGTCTTATCCACTCGACCACTGAGGCCGTCCATCCTCTCTGCCTACCGCTGTGCGGAAACGGCTTGGTGGTTGGTTAGTTAGTACGTCTCTGTCCCCAGGGTCATGTCCTGAAGTGCATTTGAATTGCGATATGTCACTAGCTGAATCGACATAGTGCCAGCTCGCTTATTGTATGGCGCTTGATGACATTTGATGAATTGACCCGGAATAGGCACAAGATGCAAAATGAATAGAGCTTCTAGTTGAAACGTTAGATGTCACTAGTGCTGCTGCCAATCAGTGGTGCTAAAGTATTCAAATTATTTAAGAATAATTTGACCTGTTTGCTTGATTTTTCAATCAATGTCTGCCGCTAAACTTTTAAAATGTAAATGGTGCTAATCGTCAATCGAACATGTCAGGGGTTCAAACGTCCAAACCCAAGTTGTTACTTTAACGTATGAATGTAGGTAGCTGAGTGGAGAACGCGTCGGATTCCCACCCGGGCGTCATGCGTTCAATTCCTCTGCTGGCTAAGTCCTCCATCATTGCACAAGCAACATCTTCCGCTTTTTATGATGGCAGTAGGAGTTTTTCAAATATTGTCAGGTTATTCGTAACCCGGGAATGTTTGTCTTACTTTTAAAGAAAAAAAAAAAAAAAACACAAAACCGATGTCAGAATTGTCAGGAATGTGTTGCCTGGCATTCTATTCTCTCTTCTCACCTGCAAGAAGGCACAAGGTGATGAATAGAATGGGCTTCAAAGTATACCTATACACTCAACTAAAATTAGATTAAAGTTCACAAAGGATTTTGTCGGAATGCGGTAACCAATAAATCAAATTGATGGATTGCTCAACTCAAACAACAATCATGTATATACGATAACAAAGTTAGTTTTGTTACAAGTTCAGTATTCTATCACTTACACGTTATAGGCATGCTTTACGAAACCTAGCGTGGTATAAAATAAGCTGCGGGTAAATATTCCAAAAGTTATTTTGACGAGAAGATCTTAAGAGGAATCTTTCGAGTCATCCGAGAAAATGATGTCAGACAAGGTTTAACCGTAAGCTATACAAACTGTTAGAAGAGCCCTCGATAACATTTTTTTATAAAACTGTGAGGGTTCCGCTGGGTAGGACGCATAGCAAGAAAGGAAGAAATTCGACCACAAACGAGGATTCCATTTAATAAATATACAGGATGAAAGAGTGTCCAGAGGTTTAAGATTAGGTGGCTGGAAGATGTGTAGGTCAATACCGTGACCCTTCAAAGGTTGTAACGCCAATGCTGTACGTATGTTAAAAGACAGTTTTATTTAATTCTTAGTTAAGATAACCTCAAAAATAAAATAATATAAAAACCTTTTTATTTTTTAAACCCCACAAGGGTCCAAACTGCTACCAACCGTCTAGAGCCAGTGACACTATGGCATCCCCAATTGGGGTATGTTGTGAGGGTGAAGGTAGTGGGAAGGATATGGGGAAGAGGAAGGTTGGGAAGTACCTGGCTATTCATATATGGTCAACACACAAGACTAAAGCCATCTCAATCAAGCAACGTTTCGATTCTGAATGGTGGTCTTTCACCGGGGCGATACTTAGCGTTTCTACTGCTCTGGAACGTGCTGCAAATATACTTTTTATTATTTTTGTATGAATTAAATGTGTTATGACACATATCAATTAAACAAGAGTTATTGGCGCACGCCGGGTTTTATGTTACATTAAGATAGGTGAGTTAGGTTTGGTGGAGCTGTTAAGATCTTCGTGTACGAATCTAGAGGTCACGGGTTCGAGTCTAGGCATGCGCAAATAATTTTTTCATATAAAATATTGTATATTAACATGTTCTAGAGTGGTAGATACTCTAAGCATCGCCCTGGTGAAAAACCACCATTCTGAATCAAAAAGTTGCTCAAAATTGCTTTAGCCGTGTTTAGTGACCAGATCTGAATAACCAGGTACTTCTCAACCTTCAAAATTCCTATCCTTCACCTCCCCACTCTCATTAGCCTTACAACATACCCCAATTAGGGATGCCATAGTGTCACTGGCTCCAGGCAGTTGTGACTCTTGTGCGGTATTCACATAAAATGATCACCACCTTAAGACGTTGCAAATAGTCAAATTACTATTATAAGGAGAATCGTTCAATGTGACAAAAATTGAGTTGACAGAAGATCGCTTCAGTTGTCTTTTTTTTTTTCTCACAATTTCACAAGCGAGGCATCCAAAACATGGCAGATGTGAATAATTCAACAAAAAACATTGCCTTTAAGTGTTGAATAAAAAGTGAGATTTTGAATTATGATTCCGAGAAATTTATCCAATTGAACATGGGACAGTTTGCCAATAACAAAATTGTTCTTAGCTATAGACCAATTATTATGCCATTACGGGACTAGGTTTGTGCTGTAATGAGTAATTGGTACATTGGTAGGAGACAGCGGATCAATTGAGATGTCAGCACGAAGGACTGGTACAAGTCAATTACCGAAGTACATAATCGTAATTGCTAAATAGAGTGGTGACAAGGGAAGGATGAAAGTGAAATGGGTGCTACTGTAATTATTAATAACTATACTGTCAATTACAATTGAAAGACAATCATCTGCGCTGGGCAGGACATGGAAGAAAGCAGAGCACAAGAGAGTGTTGGGAGGTTGAAATTTAGGTGGCTAGATACTAGAGCATAATTGAACTAAAGTCGCTAAAATTGCTTCTGATTTTAAGTCAGATGCAACTTTTAAATGTACTGCTTTAGTACTCAAACAAATAAATAAACACAAATAAGCTTTCAAAACTTTTGCTCCTCTGAGTTTACTTTCTTTTACTGAAAAGGGAGCCACCCAAATCAACCCAGGAAATCTAGATTGTGGCAAATCCCCCATGACAGGTTGTAAACCAAAAGGACGAGCCTTAAAATAAGTTATGCATTTACTAAGGCGCGAACGAATGATGTTACGAGCGGAAACAATCCAATATTTTGCATGTAAAATTGATAATAACGTTTTAGGTCCCACGTGCAAATAAGTCTTATGATACGAGTCAACAATCAAAATAGTCAGATGACTTTTCTTGGGTAGAAGTATGGGATGTGGACCATTAGAAGCGATATGGGCATGGTGTAATCGCCCACCGACTCTAAATAAACCAACCGAATCTAGAAAAGGCATGGTGAGGAGGCGATGCGCGGAGGCAAACACCGCATCCTTAGGCATAAATATCTTCTGGAGTAGACCGGCAAGAGTGAAAGTGTTTCCTAGAGGTTGGCAAGACTCTCCAAGGCCTGTAGTACCAATAATGTTTTTGCATAAATGTATGCGTGTATGGTGAATCCTTGACCCAAGTGAATAAGTTTGTAATGTACTTAGGAAGTATGTTATATTAATAAGCTATTATAACTGTGTACTGGGCACCGACTATTGGAATGCACAGAGTTTTTGATCAGGGTAGAAAGTAGTAAAAGCAGCGGGTTAATCTCTATGTATAAAAATGTATGTTTGTCTGTTTGTGTTCAATTTTCTCAAAAATTACTCGACCGATTTTGCTAAAAATAACACAGCTTGTTCTTATTAATGACGGGAAGGTTTAGAGAGTAGTTTCAATGAAATCCAATATGTTAAGCTATTGCTATAATGTTTTAAAATTAGTATGAAAAACATTAAACCCGCCATGTTGTATTATTATATTTTACGGGCGAAGGTTTTTTTGGGTAAAATATTTTCAAAATGGAAAACACAAGTAGGTACCTACTTTTGAAAAAAAATATTTGAAAATAAATGTTTGGAATGAAATAAAATTTTCAAAATAAAAATGAATTGTTTAGAGATAGTAATAGTCGTCAAAAGGAATTAATTTCGCTGTCAAATTAATTATGACAAAAAAAAGAAAAGCTATTGGTCGATCTACACCTCAAGTATGAAAGAAAATGGCATCACGAGCTTCAGAAACAGTCGAGGAGCGACGGGAAGCAAGACTGGAAACATATTGAATTTGAACAGCTCAAGCCCGTTCATCTTAGAAAGAAGAGCAACGGGGAGAAAGAGTGAATACCGTTCGATTACGCACTGCTCGATCCAGATGAAAATTGATATTTGAATTATATCTTGCTGCATTCTATTAAGATGATAGTTATGATTTTAGTATTTATAAAAATGTGCCTGTTGGAAAAATGGATAAAAAATGTGTTTATGGCAACGTTATGATTTATTCATATACGCACCAGATGGAAAAAAATATATATTGTGTATTCAAAAGCAATTCAATAAACAGAATTAAAACACAAACACTATCTTTCTTTGAGTGGCATTGTAAATCATGCCGCTTACTCGCCAGTCAATAATAATAAGTAAGGGCACAGATATGCTCAACGTATATTGGAGCCTTTTTTCGTCGTAATTGCATATTTCAGCCAATTTTTTACTTCAAAAGTGAACATAACACGTGACCTTTAACTTTGCTGCCATTGGAACGCCCAAAATTATTTGTCCATCCCAAAATTTTAGTCGTAAACTGTAAAATAATACTCTGAGTTTTGATATTTTTCTCTATTTATCGTAAACTTTATTGGCATTGATGTGTACAAACAATGCTTAAATACGCACTATATTTTGGCATTGTTTGTGCATATTTTGGCATTTTTTAGTGTTTATAATCCAATGTCTAATAATAACTAAAAGGAACGTTTAGAAGGTTTGGTAATGTGTGCCAATAGAAATAACCTCTGCTCTGACACACGCATGCAACCTGTTTCCATATCATTTTATACAAAGCATCACAATATCTGTTTCCCTATGGACCAACGGCGGCCATCAGGTGTAAATAGCTAGCTATAAATGATCCACACACAAATTGTTACAAAAGATTGTGAGTGTACAAGTTTTAGTCGTTAAAACTCAAATCAACCGATTATTGGTAAGAGATATATGATATTACGTTTACATAAGAAGAAACTAAGCTATTTGTCTGCAGCAGTAATATAGTCACTGTGCTATAACAACTCTAAAACACCTAAAAGAATTTGATACCTTCAGAAACATAAAATAAATGTATAATATTTACTAATATATATATTCTGAAAGATGAACATAGAAACGTATTTCTCATCTGCCTACCCTAACCGAAAAACACTTGTATTATGAAGGTAAATAAATAGAAAAGTTATTCTGACTTACCCCTGTTGTGTCAATCCTCAACTAGACTATGGATAAACAACACAGCTGTCGCTATTTTTATAAATTTAATAAATAAAACACCATTAGAAATGAACACACAGAAAAAATGCTAATTTGAAATGATAACAAGAACAACTTATACTACTAGACCTGATAAAAAATGTCATAATAACAAGACTTTATTTGAATGGGAATCATGCGGATATTTACACATTTCGAATGGTGGAAAATAATAAAATAAATCACCTTTGACATGAGGATTAATGTAGAATTATTTTTAAACGGTATTACTTTGGAACAGAAGATAAATAATTTAACAATATCTTCGTCTGACAATAAAGACGTGTGAACTTTCAGATTTTAGAATGACATTCGTTCGGCACGGATCATAGACAATAATTATTTTTCCGTACGAATTAAGGTGGCAAAATGCACAAACTTCACATTGACTAATTGGAAACTCGGTCAATTCTGATACATTTAAAGGAATACAATTTTCATCTACCGACATGATTTATAATTAAATAATTTTGCCATATAATTGAAAATACGTAAACATTTTTTATTATTTTTTTATAGAATAAAAATATGTTCTAACAAGGAACGCGTGGATCGCTACTGACGTTTGTTCAAATATTGTTTTAAAGAAGTGAATTCTTTTTTACGACGGTGGATTCTGGTGAGATTCTCACCGGCCGGCAAATTATTTTTTTACATACGTCATAATCATTATTACTTTTATGTTTTAAGATTTAGACCTCGAATATTCTTACGGGACATAATAAAAACTCATTTATTTTTCATTACTGCAATCGTTAAATTTCAAAATCGCTGGATTTACTCAAAAATTATAAGTTACTTACCCACATTCAATGTAATGTGTATGACTTTATTTTGAGATCGTGTAATTAAACATTAATTTACTTTTATATGCAAAAAATCTTTATTTAAACATTATAAAATGATAATTAATAAAATTAATTTATCTACCTCCTCGAAAAACACAACGATTAAACTCAACACTATTTTTTTTGCGCAACATAACGTTTTAAATTTTTGCTATTATGTTACTAATCTTTGAAAAAGATATTGTTACCACAACAAATATATTGATACTTTTATAAGGTACATGATCTATGGGTCAATCGGAATTTAAATAATATGTGAGCGAAAATCAATTAAAAGCATATTATTTTATTTTAAAAATTAAAAAAATGATTAACTGTTTTTAATTTTTTCTACAAACATTTTTTAAAATTTAAAAAAATGAATGTTTTAATTAGTAAGTGCAAAAGTCCTATAAAAATAGTTAATTTAGTAAAAGAATAATATTAACAAATATTTTTTTATTATTATAATAATATTATGCATTGGTTTCTTTTTTAAATCGTGTTTTTTTACCGCGCAGGCTTAATACACTAAATTTATTTATTTTATCCAAAGTGTGGACACAGCGTGTCCACACTAGTCATTGTTTTTAAATTTTGGTTGTTGAAATAATTATATTTGTTTCACTATAAAAAAATATCTAATGCCTTTAAGCTTCAAAGCTGATGCCTATACATTTACTTTGCGTTTGTTCCAAAGACACTTCCCTATTCTCCATTTTACAACAGTAATTTAAATGTGTTGATTGTTGTATAACTTTTACCTGTGTATCTTTATTTTTGGTTATTATATATTCATAATTTGCGACGAAGAATAAATAAATAAATTTACCAACCAACAGCTGAGGTTTGTGGAAATTCCGTAAAAATGGAAACATTCTTCTGAAAACCTTGAACATGCAGAGAATAAAAAAAAATCCCAGAAATTCATGCATCGTGCAATATTGAAAAAAAACTCACTGCTTGATGTTCTGCGCCTACCAGAGTCCGGTCCATGGTTAAGACCTACCTTTGAAGATAGTTGAAGGAACGTCTCGATGCCATCCCCTGATGGTATTTATCAAAACCACCACGTCTTGGTAAACTCACACTAATTTATTCACTTTTACACACAAAATATGTCCAGTTCACGAGTTTTTTTAAACACACACTTGTTTGATCACTCCACATTTTTTTACGAAAAAACTTTAAAAATATGTTTAATGCACGATTTTTCTAGAGCACAATTTTTCAGTGCACAGTTGTTTACGAAAAGACTTACAAAATATGTTTAATGCATGATTTTTCTATAACACACACTTGTTTTCACTGCACAATTGGTTACGAAAAGACTGTAATCTATTTTAATCATTCATAACGAATCAGCACGGAAACATTTTTTCTAACTTTTACCGCTTATAAATAATAATAAAGCCACGAGGAGCTAACACGCGTCCGCCTTACGTTTGCAAAGCAAATCGTCAACTGAAAAATATTCACCTTTTGCCGATAGGAGGCGAATTATGACAGTGACAGCTACAGTAAGGTGCCATCTGTGGCCAATATTTGTTATAGACCAACTAGGACAGTAAAGTGCCATATATGGCCAATAGGTGTAATCGGCCGACTTTGACATCTATAGTTGTAGATGGCACTTTACTGTAGGTTCCACCGTTTCAATTCGCCTCCTATCGGCAAAGGGTGAATATTCTTCAGTTGACGTTTTACCTTGCTAATGTGGGGCGGACGCGTTCTCCTCGCGTATTTTTTTATTGTTTGTAACCGCTAAAAGTTATTAAAAATGTTTCTTTGTTTTCATTCTAATTCAGTATGAATAATTAAGATAGACTAGTTTGTAAAAAAAGTGCTATGATAACAGGTGTGTGTTCTAGAAAAATCGTGCATTAAACACATTTTATAAGTTTTTTCCTAAAAATTGAGCAGTGAAAACAAGTGTTTCAAAAAAATCGTGCATTAAACATATTTTTAAAGTTTTTTCGTAAAAAATTGTGGAGTGATCAAACAAGTGTGTGTTTTAAAAAAATCGTGCACTGAACATATTTTGTGTGTAAAAGTGGATCAATTGTGTATAAATTAGTGTGAGTTTACCAAGACGTGGTGGTATTGACAAATACCATCAGGGGATGGCATCGAGACGTTCCTTCAACTATCTTCAAAAGTAAATCTTAACCATGGACCGGACTCTGGCAGGCGTAGGACATCAAGCAGTGAGTTTTTTTTTAAATATTGCACGATTATTAAGTTTTCACGGTAAAAAAAAACATGATCTAAAAAAGTAACTAATGCATAAGATTATTCAGTTACTAAGGTAAACATTTTTTATAGAACTTCTGCACATAATAATTGAAATTCCTTTCGTTTTTCTTCTAGTGAATGTAAAAGTGCATTCCTAATTATGACTATTACTTTGAAAGCAGATAGTGTCCGAACGATTAATTTCATCAATAATGATTTTGTTCATAAGTCAAGCGTATAAATATATTTAGGTACTTTGCAAATGGTAAATTTGTCAAACTGAAAACATGTTTAAAGCAGAAAATTATAGTGTTTGTCCAATTTCTCTCACCCCTCAAAATTCAAAAAAAGATTCTCTCTCTTCTGAAAAACATCTTAACAATTATTTGCGCCGATTGTAGATGACATCGATTATTTTATTTGTATTGTGAAAGTCGTGATGTTCAATTTAAACGTATATTTGAAAGGTAAGCACCGCTAGTGAACATATATTAATTGTCTATTACAATACAATAATAATGGCTGCTACAAAATACATCTCTAATTTGACAGTTCACTCCATAGAAACGAAATATTATGTCTTTTGCTTTTCGCTTTCCTTAATCATAAAATAAAATGGTCGGCGGTTCGCGGATGTAATTTTTGTGTTTCGTCATTCTCATCTAAAACGTTCATAACTGCAGTATTTCACAGTGACATTCCGTTTAAAATGATAATCAGTTTTCTGTGCATCGTTGTGGATAAAAATAGTTGTGCATCGAGCAGCGTTCTTTGATTTTCCGGTGAGTTTTTATTGTTTACATTTTAGAATACATATTGTACAATTTGCCGCAAATGACGAGTTCGTACTTGTGTTACGAACTTATACATATATTATAATGTGCGTTTTAAACGCACGTATGTAGTGTTTTGTATGTATTAGTTAATTAAATTATGCTCACCGCTTGTGAAATGCGTTGTTTACAAAATACATTGTATTATTTTTATCTTTAGTGTTTATTTCGCTATCGCTCTCTTTGCTTCAAAGAAGATTATTTACGGTTCCATTGACTCTTGTTAACTTTCTGATATACCCACCACAAGACGTTGCGTGTGGCTAGAAGACATTTGATAAGTAAACCACAATAGGTGCAAATAAATTATTATGCGAAGGGAATGAAATAAAAATGACTTTAGAAAACACAAGTCAAAATCAAAACAACCTTGCCTTGAAAAGTTAACCTATCAAATATTACAATAATACTTATTATATGTGTAGTACAATATTTTCAAGTTTATTCTATTTATAATAATATTATCTGTTGGTTCTCAATTTGTATTGGATATCATTATTTTATTCCCGCATTAAGTCAGGTAGGTTTTCATAAATGTAATATTTAAATCGGGCTTATTATGGGATTTAACTTACAGTTATCGCACCCAAAGTTGACACGGATACGGTACTTGCATAGGTGCATTGCTTGCATATAGCATGTTAAAATTTTTTTTCGAATAACTAAAAAAAATCTAAAATTCCAATTCGTACAACATTGTACACTTGTCGTTCCTTTTTCGCTAAAAACAAGAAGTAGGCTTAAGCAAAACAAAATGTTGTTTCTCCGTGACATTTCACAAGGATATCACTGTCAGAAGTGTGTACTTATGCACCAATACACACAATTCTAGAGTTTGGGTCAACTCTTAATTGCGCGACCGTGAGTGTTTGGAACCGTACACATTTTGTATTTTTTAATAATTATTGTGCAATTTGTTTTATATTTTTGTTGCTAAGGCAATGCAATTCAAAATAATGCAACATCATGATGTGTTTTTCGTTAGAAAATTTGATCGCCTAGAAACATTATAGATGCTTTAATGAAATACTCCGAGGAAAACCTTAGATGAATTAAATAATGTAGATACGTTACTGAGACAACGTGACATATTGCACTAAACCAAGTCAGCGAGACATACCTTTGAAACGCGCTCCATATAGCTATCTCTTCCGCACACACATATTCTTTGAATGGCTATCCTTTTCATACGAGGGTGAAACATTTTGTGGTGCAACATTAGTGGCGCTACATTTTTCGTAAGATTTGTATAAATATGACGTGTCTTGTATTTTATGTCCATGAGGAAAACACATCTTGACCTTTGCCTTAACTGGGCATTTTTTTAGTGAATATTTGAATAAACCTAACATGAAAAAAAAGAGTTTCAGGCCTGGTGTAAAATCTTTTACTAATGAACCTTTTTCCGATTTGGTTTTATTGTATAATGCGGCAAATTAAGTTCATTATGACTCTGACCGGAAAATATTTTCATATTTGTGCTCGAGCTTCACTAGATAAAATACAACATGCTTTTTGAAGCAGGCATCCAGCGTAAAGTGGCAATTTCAATCTTATCGCCACCAGCGCAAGGAGTGCGTGTTTTTATTCCAAGTTGGTTCGATTGGATCGCCTTAATTCTGATTCGCAAGTTAAGTTTGACAAATAATTTCTAATCCCTCTGAGGTTTAGTTATAAAGATCGCTATCTTTGGTTTTTGAGGATTTATTTTAGTGTGACATAGATACCTATCCCTCTTTTTCATTTGAATGTAAAAACGGTTGAATGTGTGGAAGATTAGAAAAAAAATGATATATTTATATGAATAGTTAAAATGAACAAAATATGTTTAAAATGCTGCCATTTTTACTAACTATTTAGGACCAGTAAATGCAGTGATTATTTTCTCATATTCAATCCAGTTTTTATTTATTACAAAGAACAAGGTTAGGTTAGGTTACAATAAACTAACAGACATTTAATGAAAACTTAGGTTAGGTTGTTTTAAACTCTCGTCTCGTTTGATGACGTTGTAATCGATCAGCGCCATTTTTTTTAAAAATATTTAAACGATCCCTGTTCAACGACGACTTTCGGTCCGTTTCAGCTTTTTAACAAATGATCACCAAAAGTTGGGTTTTACTATTTTAGTGCCCTGAATTGCTAACTGAGGTTATCGAATAAATTGCATTTTATCTGGTTTCTTTCAAATGTACAATGTAAAAAACAAAACAAAAATCTAATCTATTATAAAGATAAGTTCCGAATTATTTTTTACGACTGGGTCAGGGTAAAATTGAAGTGAGATTGCTAGAATATGGACAAATAAAACAATTGTTTTAAATATTCTTATCAAGAAGCGTGATATCATATATACATGTACATTAATTATATATTTAATCATGTTCCAAACTTAGAGTAACTCTAAGATTCCAAATGACGGTGGTCATTTTTGTAAGGTAATTTACACACTGATTTATTGCCCTTTTTTAATTTTTTCTTTCTACTTATTAAAGGCTACATAATTGAGTGCTGAATTGTTGTTCCTCAATCATTACAATACTAATTATGGGTATAATTCTGCAATGTTCAGAATGTCAAGACTTGTTAACTCAAGCCATAGTCTTGAAATTTTTGGTAGCAGTCTAAATGATTTTTGTCATTCTTTACGACTCTACCAAAACTTTGACCAGACCGTGGCTTGAATGTTCTCTCTTATGTTTATTTTGTCCTATTTTTGTCATCGCTTCATTTATTATTATGTATGTGCTATTCCTTCTCTGTTGCTCTTTTTTCCATTTCGTGTTTTATATGTCTTTTTTGTAATTGGACTTTAGTCCGTCAATTTATAAATAAATAAATTATATCTAGAGTGGTAGATACTTACAGAAACGTTGCTCGGAATGACTTTAGTCGGGGTTGGTGATCAGATCTGAATGGCCAGGTACTTCTCAACCTTCTTTCTCATCTACTTTTGCACCCCACTACCTTCAACCTCACAATGCACCCCAATTGAGGATGCATTAGTCTCATTGGCTCAAGACGGTTAGGAGCAGTTGTGCGTAATTCCGATAGATATTTTTAGTCGGGAATTAAGTGAGAATAGGGGGGAATATAAGGGTTTGGAGAGTATCTACTTAAATGTAACTAGTTGCTTTGTAAAGTATTGTATACAGTACTAAATTTCTTGCCAGATTATCACTGAACCAATATCGGCTTACTGATAAATACGACTGACCCTGACGATGCCTGTGTGAAACCTAACCTAACCTAACTTTAAGTTGAACTAAAACAAACGGTCCAATATATTTTTTCCAAGGTGTTTTAAAAATATGTCCTCTGCTCCGTAACATCGAAATACACATGTAGATGCGCGATCTCATCGAATCCCTACAAAAATGCACTCGGTGCACTAAAATATGTTAAAATTTTTATAAAGTCACAGCCTACTGGCCCCACAGTGCACCTTACGGAGTGCGCATTGAAGTAGGTACCTAGTTTTTAATTGAGTGGTTGTTTGTGGAAACTGACCAAGTTTCGAGGTTAGAATTTTTCATTTTGCACAATGGGAACAATGACATTACATATATATAGACACGTTGTAGCGCTTTCAAAGTGGCAAGCAATAATCACGCTAGTTGGTGTGATTGGTGTTTAAGCTGATTTAGTACTAAACGGTCACGCGTCGCTTGAGGTCGTTTCAAGCAAGTATGGAGCGCGGTCCGAACTTCGGATCTGTTTCGTTCATACACATATATTCTATGAATGTCTATCTTTGTCATCCATGACTGATATTTGAATGATGTATTTACTGGTAACATGTGTGTTTTGTTTGCCACATTTTGTGTAAATATTTTTAGGCTATAACGTGTCTTTATTGGATGGGAATCAACATTTCTGCAAATGTCTAAAGAGTTCATTCATTTTGGTGAAGACAAAGCTTCGGCTAATTTTTTTCTTGTCTTTTTTTACTAGTCAGAAGATGGCCGTTTTAGGCTGAAACTGGTCCAGTCAAAAATAAAAAAAGTGGAATAAAGTTATAAATTTGTTTTTGTTTAATCATTAAAATGGAATTCCACCATGAATTAACAGTTACAAAATTAGAAATAATAATTTTTTTCCTTTCCCTTCAGTAGGTTTCGAGGATATTTGGTGGGGTTTGTCTCTGTCAACCCAACGCGATATCGTCACTGCAGATATGCGTTATCGACCGAAAAGGCTCAAATATGCAAATGCATATAATCTTATGTCTAGTCACCATCCATAGTTCCTTTGCATTTCTATTATCTAACAGTTCAACAGGTCGTATTCTGAGTGAAATTGTGAATGTATTTACGTGGTCTTGCTGTTCCTTATCTATGGAGATATTGATTTATCCGTTGCAGTAGTGTATGCTGCTTTTACTCAACCTAATAATATTTCTTAGCTAACCCGTTGGCAACTTTTAAAATGAAATTAATTAATTAATTTTATTTATTTATTCATCTTAAGATAGAACACATCATTTTCGTATTCTAATGTAAAAGATTAAATATATATATACAGATAAGGTTATTGCATTAATGCATTTACATTGAGTTTTATATATTGAATAGGTATATTCTCAGAACTTGCGTCATTAATCCTTTCAGCACCGTGGCGTAGTCGGGAAACTCGCCAAACGCGCGCCCTACATTTGTACACGGTTGACGTTCAATACATGAGAACAGGTTGCTTTTATGACTCGTTTTAATGTTCAATAACTCGGCTGTAGAACGATTTTACGGCCTCTGCGTTTCTCCTCCCTCCTTCAACATGGGCCTCTTTAAGATCCAGTTTCACTCCTTCCGTTCCTCAAAAAGACCCTCCACACAGCATCCCCAAAGATGACATAGGCCCTGAGGGAAATTATTTCCCTCAAGGCCTCCTGTGTGGAGTTAATATAAAAATAAAATAAAAGTTAAAGGTTTATTAGTATATTTTAATAAAAAGTGTCTGTGGTACTTTGGTCATTTTTTATCAAATGTGTGAAGTGTAATTGATTCGTTTTACACGGTGCGATAAGTAAATTTTTATAAACGGATCTTCGAAATAATGCCCTGTTTTTTTGTTGTTTTACCGTTAGGACTTACTGCCATTTTTATTTTGTTGTACCTTTAGGGTAGTTTAAATTATTATACATTGTTTTTAATGTTAACTTAGTGATTGATGAAATCCCGGCTCGCTGAGATAACGTGGAATAAGAAAAAAAAATACACTTTACAAGATTGAGTTTGACGACACTCAGACTTCAGACTTGAGGAAAGAAAATCTGACTAATTGCTTTTAAATTTTGCCCACAGAAATCTTGTCCGTATAAAATGACATTTAGATTTTTTATATTATTGCTTCCCTGAATCACTTATCACAAAAACCACAATTTTGATAAAAACACGGAGATAAATTAATATCTGATGTCAATAACTACATCATTTTCCTACTTCAATTAAATGTTACCGTAAATCTTTGCGTTTCTCTTCTACTAGAGATAAGCATGCAAACAATCAAATTTCCAAAAGCCTCATGAATTTACTTTTAATTGGCTTAAAAAAAAAATCATGTGAATGCATTTTTCAACTGCGAATAGAGAAATGGTACACTTAAATAAACAGAAGCTTTTTAATGCGGTTTTTTATTAATAAATACTATTAAATAATTATTAAATAAATACATGTTTTTTGCCCGTGACTATGTGAACCGTTTTACAATTGAAGAAAAAATCATCAGGCAGGGGACTTTATTGTTTTTCATTGCGTGGATAGGCAATGACTTGTAATAGTACTGTATCAAAATACCTGTTGGGAATAACAGCTAGATGCCGCCAGCGTCCAATGCTATTAACAGTTGGATATCAATAGCTACATACAAATATTATTCAACGCAACGCAGTCTCGACACTCACTGAGTATGTACCTATTGTTTTGGCTTAAGTGCCAACCAAACAAAATGTGTAAGAGTGTATACTACATGAACGATATTACGCGTAATTTGGAATGATCTTTTGGTTGTATACCTCCCTACTAGACGTCTTTGTGGATTTTCCTATCCGAAACGGCCGATACGTAGCCCCTAGCGTTAAGTGAATCTACCAATGGCTAGTAATATATAGCTATTATAAAATAACACCCCTAACGGCACCAACGATCCGACTGTTTTAAAATAAATATCATTATTTCCAACGGTTATATTCAATAGTTGACAATTGCCAACGATAACAACGGCGGTGGCATTGTTTTAAGTTCTCGTCAACGCCCAGTACTAACTTGTAAGTAGTCACTCCTCGATGTGAACATTGATTTCTGTAATAATATATATAGAGAGTGCAAATACAAACACAAATTGTTCCGCCAATGATCAATTACTCCCAGCAAAGGCAATCAAAGGTACTCACCTGGTAGGACTCAATGATTCTTTCCACCAGCTTCCGAATCTTTGATCTTGTCAATTGTAGCGAAGCGGTGATGGAGCCAAAATTAAGTTGCGATCAATACAATGTGCCAATATTATTTTTTGATTTGACGGCCGATGGTACATAGTACGACATCTGTGTACTCTCACAGAGGAGACTATTTTGATCTAGGATTCGAACCAAAACTAAAAGATTCTGACCATCACAAACACAGGGAAATACAGGTGTCATCCGAAACAAAAGTTGCATTTTTTACACCAGGTGAGTTTTGGGCGGTGAGTTTTTTACAACACCTCAGTTTATTTATTTTAATACTTTATACTGAAAAACATCTTGATCCATGGAAAACTCACATTAAACCACTCGGAACAATTCAACGGTCAACGATATATCGAGTTTCATTAGTTGTAGCGAATGACATCATGTGTATCAAGAGTTTCATTCGATTTATGCTTTAAAGTTGTTATAATAATTATTATTGTAAATTTTATTTGTTGTTATTGTTATGTATTGTATTTTGATTAAAGTTCCGGTCTGCGGTGTGTTATGGTTTGTACACATGAGTTTCAGTGTCGATGTACGTCAACATAAAAAAATTGCAAAATATCTAAAAGATGGCGATAATAATATGTTACTTTAGAGTCTGAAAGTAAAATTGTTAACAATTTACTAGTACATCATTTAGTATATGAGTCACTTAGTGGTTCCGTTGCAGTGGCTTTATTGTGGCTTCGTTCTAAAGGTATTGTTGAATGTCCATCGTTATGTACATTGATATGTTGGTACATTGGGATTTCCCAATAATATCACCGCAGTGATAACAAAACTATGTATTAGATGCGTATAATAGAAAAATGACATCATGCAGTCATCGTAGCCAGTGATGAATTCAGGTTGATTTATGCGAAATGATTCTCACCGATATGTTTATATGTACTTCATCGTAAAATTTCTAATTAGATTATCTTTTTCTTCCCGAGTTATTATCATTTCCTTATGCCCAAATCCCAGCGTGTTATTAAATTTCACAATTAATTCATTAAAAAATAATATATATTATAGTATATTTGCAGCACGTTCCAGAGTGGTAGATACTCTAAGTATCGCCCTGGTGAAAGACTACCATTCAGAATCGAAACTTGCTTGAAATGACTTTAGTCGTGTTTGGTGACTAGATCTGAATAGCCAGGTACTTCCGAACCTTCCTCTTCCCCATCTCCTTCCCTTGCCCACTACCTTCAGCCTCACAACATACCGCAGTTGGGGATGCCGTAGTCCCCCTGTCTCCAGACGGTTTCGAGCAGTTGGAACTCTACCACGTTGCAGAGTGGTAGATACTCTCACTATCACCTTGGAGATTGACCACCATTCAGAATCGAAACGTTCCTTGAAATGGTTTTAGTCGTGTTTGGTGACCAGGTCTAAATAGACGGGTAATTACCAACCTTCCTCTTCCTCATCGTCTTCCATTTCCCACTTCCTTCAGTCTCACAACATACCGCAATTTGTGATGCCATAGTCCCGCTGTCTCCAGACGGTTTCGAGCAGTACACCAGAGGACTCTTGTGCGGTATTCAAGTAAAATTAAATTTGTAATGTTGTAACATACTCGTATATGCACAAATTGTTTGTAGTACAAATAATTTTTTGCATTGATTTTTGTCTGTCCCGTGAATTTTCAGCGTACAATGTACCTGGAAACTTTGCAAAGTGCTTGATTTTTAAACAGAATAAATAAACAAATTGTTTTTTTTTTTTTAACAATAATTTGACCAATTTTTAGGTTTTTTTAATTTTATTTAAACAATAATTATTATTATTTTAATTTTTTTTTAAAACAATTTTTAGTTAAAAGCTCTGCGATGTAATTATTTTTACGCGTGACAGCTGTTTCGCCTTCTGAGGGCATTATCAAACTGTTTTGATAATGCCCTAAGTTAATAAAAAAATAAGTTAATTAAAATAATTATTGTTTAAATAAAATTAAAAAACCTAAAAATTAAAATGGAGTTCTGCAAAATAAACTTTAAAACCATAAATAATAATTTGGCCATCTCGCCTGAATTCGGTCCTGTTAGCACTGAAGCCAGATTCAAACAAGTAGGTAATTTTAATTTATGGCTCAACTTTCCGTATTGCACAATATTTTATTTATAGTTGATAATAATTTTACTGCATTACGAACATTGTAGAAAAGTTGCCTGGCGTCTCCAAGGTTAAACCACAACGGTCTGCTACACGCTAGCCCTTAAAACTTGACACACGTAACTTTGCAGGCTGCCAAAAGGGGAATTGACGAACGAACAAACTATTTTTTAAATGTGTTGATTTATTATACGTACAAAATCTACGCCACCGACTAAAAAGTAAAGTGTGTCGGTCTGTATTACCCGGTTTCGCCCTGTATAAAATATCCTTTTCGCGCTTTGGCGAATAGGCCTAAAATGTCCTAATAGAATAGAATTACGAGTTTCAACAAACATTTTACAATTTTTTTTTTCTCATTGAACAATTGCAAAATATGCAACTGTTCAATAAGATGACATCTTGTCATATTTTTTACACAGCTAGATGGATACTTTAAAGCTCCATAGCTCATGATGGAAATGACTTTGCAACCTGAAATTTCTCAATATCGAAGCTCAACCTCCTTCAAGAAATTTGGCTGCTTCAGTAAATGATATTTTTGGTTTTTTTATTTTTTAAATATGATTGGTTCCGTAAGTCTGGGTGTTGATTTTTGAGTTGAGGCTAATGGTCGCTAGCGATAATCAGATAATATTATTACTAAATACTTACAATTAGGATTTACTTATTTATCATAAATAAATAAACCTTAAACATATTTTTTAACAATAATGATAATATTTCAGCGAATACTGCACAAGAGTCCCAATTGCTCCCGGCCGTATAAAGCTAGCAGGACTCTGGCATCCCCCATCGGAGTATGTTGTGAAGGTGAAGGTAGTGAGAAGGGGAAAAAGATGGGGAAGGGGAAGGTTAAGAAGTACCTGGCTATTCAGATCTGGTCACCAAACACGGCTAAAACCGTTTCAAGCAACGTCTCTATTCTGAATGGTGGTATTTCACCAGGGCGATACTGACAGTATCTACCACTCTGGAACGTGCCGCAAATATACCTTATATTATTTAACATTATTTAAATGTGAAAATAATACATGTTAATAAAATTTATTTGCGCAAGCCAGGATTTGAACCCGCAACCTCTCACTCCATTTATATAGCGCAGTTTTTATGATGTTTCACCTCACGTGCTTATGTGTCAATATCAGTTTATTACGCGCCGTAATAATGTTATGTAATTACTTATTCAAAATATTTTTATTGAAAATGATGTAATAGATTCAATTTATTGAACTAACATAATGATAACCTTTAGTCAACCGGTTAGTAACTGAGTGTTCAAAAGCTATGGGTTCAATAGAGCAAAAGCTATGAGTTCAATCCTCTGTCAGCTAAGTCCTCCATCATTGTAGAAGCAACATCTTCCGCTTATAATGATGGTAGTGGAAGGAGTTAAAATATTATCAGGTTTTTCGTAACCAGGGAATGTTTGTCTTTCTTTAAAACATATATGTATATATTTTTGTTTTGGTTTTATTTCATATTAAAGCAAAACCATTTTGTTTATCCTTTGGTTTTTAGTATCTAGGGTGTAGCGACATGCACACAAACCTTGGATCCGGATGAACAATTTAATAATTTTGTAATCAGAAGGTGCAAAGAGTTTAATAACACAAATGCGATGACAGCCCTCTTCAATGGAGTGATCAGAAGCAAGTTGGAGCACGCTAGCACTGTCTGGTCTCCACATCAAACCAAATACATAAATATGTTGGAATAGATTAAAAAAAAATTCCTCAGGTATGTGTACATGCGTTCGCACGGAACATACCCTATGTTCATGCATCACATGGAACTACTCGAGGAGACACATTATCAAAGCTTAGAGACTAGGCGCAGTGCTGGTCTCATGACAATTGGCTTTAAAATTATAAATCACTTAATCGACTGTCCATACCTCTTGGCATGCTACTGCTTATTCGTACCAGAAAAATACTGTCGCAGCAGAAATCATGCAATGTTCAGAATACCCTATGGTCGGACAGATGTTTTGGCTCAGCATAGCATGACAAGAGGTATAATTCTATTAAATACATCATCTATATATATTGATATATTTTCAGATAATTTACAAAACTTCAAAAAACTTATTTACTGAAATTGCTTACTTGTTGTTCCATTGTACTGTTATTGGGTTTATATCTGTTGTACAATAATAAAAAAATAATAAAAATAAAATAAAAAAAAAAAAATAAAAAACAATTTTTCTATATCGCTGCCGGAAAGGCAAAAAGACTGAAGCGCCATTTTGGGAAGCTTACAATAGAGCACTTTAAAGTTTTTTTGTTTTACAATAAAATTCATAAGTCTTCAGTACCCGGTTGGATTTTGAAAAAAAGTTAACTCAATGCTCTCACTGAGTTACTTGAAGTGACAAAAAGCTAAAAAAGTCCCAAAATTATGTCGCTTGAGTCGAGCCTTCTCCCAAATGGTAAATATATTTAAGATGGCTGAAGGGCCACTAAAGTCTTCGGAATCAAACGAGAGTCAGAGCATTCGATGCAGAAAAATGAACTGATCAAAACTGCATATGTATTTAACTCATTTTTGACCAAAGTGTCGCTCAAGCCCTTTTGGCTTTCCAGCGACAATATGTTTATTGTAAGGATGACGAAATTTGTAATAATGGTTTCAGATCTGTCATTTCAAAATGTATTTGCTATTTTTTGTTGAAACAAACACTGGTGTCGGCGTTATAATACAAGCATTGGGATGAGAGCTGTGTACAAACTTATCTATTGAGACTACCAGTGCTTAAACAAATACCTACACCATAGACATAAAATACAAGACACGTCATATTCATACAAATCTTACGAAAAATGTAGCACCACTAATGTTGCACCACTAAATGTTTCACCCGCGCATGAAAAGGATAGCCATTCAAAGAATATGTGTGTGCGGACGAGATATCTATATGAAGCGTGTTTCGGAAGTATGTCTCGTTGACTTGGTTTAGTGCAACCAGGCGCGTTGTCTCAGTAACGTATCTACATTATTTAATTCATCTAAGACCCACACATATCTGTTTATAAGTCTGTAGATGTGAGTTTTTGGCGTACGTAACAACGATGACGTTCAAATTATCCTCGCTTTTCTATTTTTGATTAATTTCTTGTTGCGTTTGTTTTCAGATTCAGGTCTCTGAAGGCACCATGGCGCGGCGCGGGGTTCGCTCAGAGGGCGGCGGACTAGCCCAGGAGCTGAGGAGGTTTCACTCCCACCGGCGGCAACTTCACAAAATTCTAGGGGAGACTCAGAAGTGCCTCAAGGAGGTGTCTCATATGAATCTCTTTCCTCTGGGTAAGAATACAAAAAAAAAGTTCCATCGATGCATAGTTATTTTTCATCTTCTTTTGTATGCAATGGATAGACTGATGGAACAGACACTACCTCCAGGAATTAGAATTCAGAACTGCGGAACTTTAACCGGCTAGTGGCCTAGTGTCTGCATAAGAGTCCCAATCATCTAGAGCCAGTGGGACTATGGCATCTCTAATCAAGGGAAGGTTGTGAGGCTGAAGGTAGTGGAGAGGGGAAAGAGAAAGGTTGGGAAGTAACTGGCTATTCATATTTGATCACTTTTATTTCAATTTTTTATAGTGAATACCGCACAAGAGTCCCAACTGCTCCCAACCGTCTAGAGCCAGTGAGACTATGGCATCCCCAACAGGGGTATGATGTGAAGCTGAAGGTAGTGGAGAGGGGAAGGAGATGGGAATAAGAAGGTCAAGAAGTACCTGGCTATTCAGATAGTATAGAGGGAGGTTGGGAAGCAACTGGCTTTTCAGATCTGATCAATTTTATTTCTATTTTTTATAGTGAAAATCGCACAAGAGTCGCAACTGCTCCCAACTGTCTAGAGCCAGTGAGACCATGGCATCCCCAACTAGGGTATCTTGTGAAGCTTAAGGTAGTGGGGAGAGGAAGGAGATGGGAAGAGGAATGTTAGGAAGTACCTGGCTATTCAGATCTGGTCTCCGAACACGGCCAAAGCCATTTTTAAGCAGCGTTTTGATTCTGAATGGTGGTCTTTTACCAGGGCCATACTTATAATAAATGGATAACTTTTATAGCGCCGTTTTTGTGGGAAAATCACCTCAAGGGCGCTTACAGAAAGAGAATAAACTTACATCTTTGATTGTTTGCCTGAACAAGTATGATGTTAGATTTTTGTTTTTTTCCTTCCTTTTAGAATCGGCCATAGCAGAGGCTGTTAGGATATCCCGCGAGGGGGCGCTCAGACCTGCCTCCATCGTGACTCTCGGCCCAGCCAGGGCCAGGCTGGTCAACTACCTCCTCGGAGAGAACCTGCTTCCCACCAGAAATCCCGCTCTACCGCCCACGAAAGGATGGAGATGGGTGAGTCCACCTTTCTCTATGCTTGTATCTAAAATAAACTTCTGCATGGGCTTGAAACGGGCGATTGTTTTTATCTAGAGTCAGCTCTTGCAGACATGGATGAGTTGTTTATTGTTTTATCTCGAATCAGCTGAGGTAGAGATGGGTGAGTCGATTTTTGTCTTTTATTTTATCTATTATAGAATCAGCTGTGGCAGACATAAGTGAGTCTACATTTTTTTGCAGTTTTGTCTAGAATCGGATGTTGCAGACGTGAGTGAGTTGACATTTGTTGACTGTTTTATCTAGAAACAGCTGATGTAGAGATGGGTGAGTCGAATTTTGCCTATTATTTTATCTAAACTTAGCTGATTCAGACATAAGAGAGTACATTTATTTACAGTTTTGTCTAGAATCGGATGTTGCAGACGTGAGTGAGTTGACATTTGTTGACTGTTTTATCTAGAAACAGCTGATGTAGAGATGGGTGAGTCGAATTTTGCCTATTATTTTATCTAAACTTAGCTGATTCAGACATAAGAGAGTACATTTGTTTACAGTTTTGTCTAGAATCGACGGTTGCAGACGCGGGTGAGTTGACATTTCGACCCCTTGGAATAACAAAATTCTATCTGACTCGTCAATGTCATGCGATAAGGGTCTCTATAGAAACCTACTTTAGGGTTTATTATCACATAGCTTTGCGGTGTCAGATGGAACCTTGTTATTCGAAAGGGTCGATTTGTTAATAGTTTTGTCATGAATCGGATGTTCTAGACGTGGGTGAGTTGACATTTTTTTTATTGTTTTATCTAGAAACAGCTGATATAGAGATGGGTGAGTCGAATTTTGTCTATTATTTTATCTAAAATCAGCTGTTGCAGACATAGGTGAGTATATTTGTTTACAGTTTTGTCTAGATTTGGATGTTGCAGACGTGGGTGAATTGACATTTGTTCACTGTTTTATCTACAATCAGCTGTTGTAGAGACAGACGAGTTGACTTTTAATAGGATGTTACAGACGTGAGTGAGGTGACATTTGTAGATTGTTTTATCCAGAATCAGCTGTTGTAGAGATTGGTGAGTTGACCTTTGTCTATTATTTTATCTATAATCAGCTATTGCAGACACTAGTGAGTCTACATTTGTTTACAGTTTTGTCTAGAATCGGATGTCGCAGACTTGGGTGAGGTGACATTTGTTGATTATTTTATCTGCAATCAGCTGTTGTAGAGACGGATAAGTCAATTTTTATCTGATGTCTTCTATAGAAGAGAGGAACAACCTGTTTAACATACTCTAAACCTGGGTATGAGTTATTTGACCTTTGTCTACTGTTTTACCTGTGGAAATCAAGAAGTTTCCCCTTACTTAGTATTATTTATTACACTTACATCAACCTTGCAGTCTTTTCGGATCTGCTCATTTGTTATTCAGTCAGGCCTTGCTTTTAACATTACTGATTTTTCAAATTATTATTTTTGACACAAGTATTACAGAAGTGTTAAGTGACTTGGCGGTAGGTTCTACCAAATTATACATTTTGGTCTTAATTATTAATTAACTTAATCATTTTTATTCGGGTAGCCTTTCAAAGTTCCTTATACGCAAAAATGCAGTGTTGGCTTCCACAATGTCCAACCATCAAATGTTGGGTCTCTTAACACTCTTTCATTATTTTAAAAATATGTTTATTTTTTACTGTGAATGCCGCACAAGAGTCCCAAATGCTTCCAAGACTACGGCATCCCCAATTGGGGTATGTTGTGAGGTTGAAGATAATGAGGAAGGAAAGGAGATGGGGAAGAGGAAGGTTGGGAAGTACTCGGTTGTTCAGATCTGGTCATCAAACACGGCTAACGCCATTTCAAGCAATGTTTCAATTCTGTTTGGCGGTCTTTCCCAGGGCGATACTTGGAGTATCTACAACTCTAGAACGTGCTGCAAATATACTATATACACATATTAATCGAATAATATTTATTCGCGCACGCCGGGTTTGAACCCGCGACTTCTGGATTCGTAGTCGAGCGTCTTACCACTTGACCTGAAAGATTACTATTATAAAGAAGTCTTTTTTGTAGTGAATTAAATTCTATCCTCGCTACACTCTGCCAATTGTTATTGACGGCTCTACAAACAATTTGTAAAGCTTTCATCTTCCGCCAATCTGTTATTATAATATTGTGACTAGAACGTGTCATTTGTTTCAGCTGAGACTGAAGCACGGTCCGAGAAGACAAATTCGACTGAGTCTCGGAATGGACTTCGAAGTCGTGGAGCCTAATCTGACTATGGACTCCAACTGGGATCAAATACCGCAGAAGGTTTGAACTTTTTCTTCTAAACGTGACATGTAAATTCAACATTGATGCTTTCATTAGTTACTACAAATGTTTGAAATTGTCGACGATTCTTGTCGCTTGAAGTACTGTGTTAAAAATACTTTTTTCAACCAATCACTTCATCCCGCTTTACGTAAAATTGTCTTCTTTTATCTTTGTATTAATTAGTGTTGAATTTTTGACGATATACAAAAAAAATGCTCGTTATTTACTGACACAAATTCTGCAACATTCTCAGCAACGTGTTAATGATAAAATATCATTTTTACGTGACCTCTCTGAACTGTCTATTGTCATCTATTATTGGAAAATCAAAATGATACACTGCATATCGGATCAAGGATGGTACATAAGAATTTTTTAATTAAATTTGTTTTAAAGATACTAATAATAATAATACTTTTGTGAAATATCACCAAATATCAAATACGGCTGAATTTACCATAAAATTATCCTAATACCTAAAGCAAACTGATCAACAGCTCTGAAAATAACAAAAACACACACAAATCACGGAATCCTGTCAGATTCCGAATTCTAACATAGACGCTATATATATATATTGGCCCCATCAATCTCAACGCTGCCTGGATGGACTCCATCTTGATGGCCTTCTGTAGACATGAGGCCTAATATCCTCCACTAACAATTTTTACATTTCTTATTTTTTTTTTTTCAAATGAATTTCTGTTTTTTCTTTATTATTGTGTATAAATATATTACTACTTTATTTTATGTATTATTATCGATTAAGGAATGTATTGCGTTGCACTACTCCTGCATACCTTCAGGAATATTAAATAAATTATTATTCCTGAAGGAATCCTAAATAATAAGTAATATTCATATCTGTTTTTCAAAATGTTGTATTGTAATTAATAAAAAAAAAAAAAAAAGCTGTAGAACAAATCACCTTATTGATATTTACATATTAGTTATTTACATTTGTCGCGGGCCGTGAAAAGTTGTCGAACTTTTGTTTAGCAGTAGAACGAGAATCGCTGCATGAAAAGATATTATTATACTGGTGAGTTTAGATGCTAACGGGTTAGCCTGGCTGTGTAAGGGTGGACAACGTCTTCTTTATCCAGATAACTGTTTTTGATTGAATATTAGAATTTATTGGTGCAGCATTTTAAAATGTTGACTTAATATAGTAAAATTACAGGTTTTTAAAATTTGTTGTAGTATGGAAGTTGACCAAGTTAAATGTTTTTTTTTCAGGACCTCAAACGAAGTGACACAATGGACCTCTCAACCGTCATGGACATAGAACTTTGCAATCCATTTTTAGAAAACAGCGTACAAATCCTTGTACCGCCCGACCTGGGAGAACTCTCACTAGACAATAAAACCCCGTATGATTTCACGCACGAATCCACCATCAAAGACTACGAAACATTTTACGCAAAGCGGGGAGCGCTTCTAGAGAACGTCTATCCAATAATCGTCTACGCAATTGACGAATTGGGGCCTATCGGGTCTTTAGACAAAAGAAAAACAAAGATCAAAATAGACCATTTTTCAAATTTAAAACCACCGCCTGAAAAACGTAATTGTTCCAATCCTAACCCTATATTGAATGGATCTAAAAGTTTTTTGAGTCGCTTCAAAGATTTCGTTATAAGAAAGGACGATTTGAATGCCGGGATAGAAGACTGTGATCTCGCTTCGGCCAACTTTTTCGCTCAAGGTAAAAGCGCGACGGAAGTTTGCGGAGATAATTCGGAAAGCGTCGGTAATTTTTTCAAGACAAAACGGGAGACCAAAGCGTTGAAAGCTGATAAGAAAAAAAATCATAAAATAAACGATAAATCGAAAACAGAAACTGAACATATTGAAAGCTACAGCGGACTCAGTGAAGAGGTTTGTAATATTTTATTATTTTTATTGATGCGTAATAACTATGAAACAAGAAGAAGTCGGGGACGCCCAAGGAAGACATGGCACGATCAAGTGAATCAAATACTTGAGTGACAAATACCATGTGAAGAGTCAGAATAACAGAAGAGTAAGTATGAGACGATTTATGAATGTGAATGAAGAAAGGAGCGTGTGTCAAGACAGAGTTGTATGGCGGTCTGTCTTCTCTGCCTACTCCTGTGAGGAAATGACGTGATGGTTAGTTAGTTTAATTAATTAAATATTGTCACTTTGTAAACATGTGAATTACCCTCTAGCGTGCCGGAGGTGCCAATAGTCACCGGGCATTATTCACTACCTTTTAAGGAGTTTTTATCCTTTAAAACCTGCTTTTCGCACATTAAAATGAATCAAAATCGCTTGTCAACAAAATAATCGATCCATAGAGATATTTTGCATTGCGTTCAGTATGGTACAAGTTTAGTAATAAATGTTTGAAGTTTGCTTACGTCAGTGCAGCAGAAAAAAAATCGATTTCCAAAGTGACATTACTGTTTGTATTTACAGGAAAACTATGCAACTTTATTTTTAACTGGAAGAAAATTTATTCAGCAACACGAAAAAATAATAAAATTACCAAAAAATATTCACATTTTTTAATCAAACTCTTTTTAGTGACATGAGGGAGAAAAAAAACTAAGTCTCCGAATATAAGTAGCTTTTCCAAATAAACCACTAATCCTATTGACATACAATTTGAAAAAAAAAACAGATAAATACATTATCTGAGAAGATAGCATAATTGAAAAAAACATCATTTTGTAAAACACAAGTGAGTTTTTACAAAATTACAGTCAGCAAGGTACGAGGGAAGTTGTACCTTGCGGGAATTCGGCATTCCAGAGGTTAAACACCCACATTATTACTATTACCACCTCAATAATTGAGCTGATAATTTCAAAAAATCCTTAAACGTCTAAAGTTTAAAACGTATAAAGGGTGATTCAACGTTTTTCTGTGACTCGAGCTTCACTTTTCATTCATAAGTGTAAAAGCAACGGTCAGATTAACTATCTTGCTTTGTCTTAAAAGGCATGTCTATATTTTTAATGTCATTGCACTGGGTATTCGTCACACTGATTTGGTTATTGATTTTTACTAAAAATGTCTGTTTATCATTCATAGATTGGTCAGTGAGTGGACAAACGCGTCGGGTTCCCGCCCGAGCGTCGTGGGTTCAATTCCTCTGCTGGCTAAGTCCTCTATCATTGCACGAGCAATATTTTCCTCTTATTATGATGCCAGTAGGAGTTTTTCAAATATTGTCAGGTTATTTGTAACTCGGGAATGTTTGTCTATCATTTAAAAAGAATATTTTCTTTGATTTATCATTTTGTTAAATTAATTTCAGAATCTTTTGGATCTGCGGCAAATTTACGAACTCCACCCAAACTCGCAAGTATTATTCGTCCTGTTCTCCGACAGCGTGGAGCAAGCTGAAAACAAAAATTTTGAATATCGACTCCTTCCGAACGCAAAATTTTCGTTGGAGAGCGACACCGCCGGCAAGGAGACCGCCAGCAACGGAGACTTGTGCACGGCGTCTCTAGAAAAGTATCTGCTGACGCTGAACGAATCTCCTCTATCGCTGGACAATATGTACTCCAAGTCGGCAGAGTACGCTACGACTTCTGAATATTCGTCGGTTTCGCCGATGTCGGACTTTTTGCTGAGCCGCAATAGCGAATTCAGTCAGCGAGCTATGAAAGATTTGAAAATGGAACCGTTCGTGGAAGCAGACGAAAAGCTTACGAGTTCTGTCAACAGTGGCGAATCGATTGTGTTTCAAATGGACGAAGATAAAGTAAAGGATAAACTGTTGGACAAGCAGAGAGCTTTTTTGGCATGCCTCGTGGAACAGCTAGCACTTATGAGTAAGTTATTTTGGCTTTTAAATGGCAAATACATGTATTTATAATGAATTTTGTATCTGACCGTACTCTTTCTCCTGCTTATGAAGTCATATTGGGTATTTAAAATTTTTTTCGAGGAAACACAGAGGCCGGCAAATCGTTCCACAGCCGAGCTGTTGAACATAATTGATGCATGGTCGAGTGGTAAGACGCTCGACTACGAATCCAGAGGTCGCAGGTTCAAACCCGGCATGCGCAAATAAATTTTATTAAAGTTGTATGTGTCATAACACATTTAATTCATATAAAATATAGTATATTTGTGGCACGTTCCACAGTGGTAGATATTCGAATCTTGCAGAATCAAATCATTGAAACGTTGCTTGAAATGGCTTTAGCCGTGTTTGGTAACCAGATCTGAATAGCCAGGTAATTCGCGACCTTCCCCTTCTTCATCTCCTTCCCCTCCCCACTACCTTCAGCCTTACAACATACCCCTATTGGGGATGCCATAGTCTCACTGGTTCTAGACAGTTTGGAGCAGTTAGAGACTCTAGTGCGATATTCATATAAAAAATAAAAAAATCTTGAGAGAAATAGCTTTTTATAAAAATTATATCATTATTGTTTTGTTGTTGTTTATTTTTGTATTGAATTGAACTTTAATGAATCATAACGGTCACCGCTTTACTTCAATAATACTCTTATCACTTTCACATCCTTCGAGACGTTATCACTTTCATCCGGTTATTTCCTGCTATTACTGGTTTTCCTTTAAACATAGCTGGATGTCCTTTTTCCTGAATGATGAAAAGAAAAAATAAACATCAATCAAAGCTAAATATAACATTGTTTCAACTCTCTTTTTTCATATGGAACAAACAATATGACGTCTTGTATTAATTTTGACGGTTAAATTGATCTTCTAAACTTCCATAGCTCACGACGGAAATCGCCAGCTGAAAATATTTTACGTACGAGGCCTGTTCAAAAGAAAAGGTGAATTTTGAAGAATATGTATTAAATTTTGCGTTAAAAATGGATTAAAGTGCTCCAACGCACTTAAAATGTTGACTGTGGCATTCGGCGAGTCTACTTTGTCTCAAAAAAGTGTTTATAAGTGGTACAAGCGCTTTACAGAAGGCCGAGAAGATGTCAATGACGATGAGCGTCCTGGAGTTGTGAAAAAACAAATCATGGATTTTATTCTTTGATCAATTTTTTTCAAAAGTAAAAAATCGAAGAACACACAAAAACGTGACTAACCTTTCCAGTTGTCAAAAACAAACCACTAATCCAAAATGGCTGATAATGCTAACATATGATAAACATATGTGTATCAACATAACAAAAAAAAAATCGATAGTCGAATGTACACAGCCCGCGAAATTCAAAATTCACCTTTTCTTTTGAACAGGCCATGTATATATATATGTGTTAATGTAAATATGTTAGTTGTAAGTCACTAGTTATTAGTTAATATTAAGTTTTAGTTTTAATATTATGTTGTAAAGCGCCCTTGAGGGGATATTTCTGTCACGGAAACGGCGCTATATAAATCAGTCAATTATTATTATTAACCCCACTTCGAAACGGAACTGAGTTAACTTTTTTTTTTCAAATTCAATGAGGTACTGAAGACTTATGAATTATAAAAATTTAGGTGCTTTGGTGTAAACTTCCCAAAATGGCGCTTTAGCCCTTTTGCCTTTCCTGCGCGACGATATTGTATTTTTTTAAGAATTTATTACTGTTCAATTTTTCCTAGCTCACCCGCTGTCCCAGCAAAAGTTCACCGGACACTGGCTCATCGTGGACGACTCGAAAATGAACTGCGTCGAAACGATAAAAGACAGCCCGACGAAACACGGCAAAAACAAACCTCCGGCGAATGCTGGCTTGACCAGTGTGGACAACGTTCTGCAGAGGGACGAGTTTATATACAATCTGGTGACTTTCAGCAAGGGATGCTTGAAGAACTATATACTGGACGACTGCAATGAATTGAGCGAGGTAAGTGACGGACGAGTGTCCTGACAAGTTTAATTATTTAATAATATGGGTGCAATGATTCGCCGACTTTTGTGTGTTCCTCCCTCCGACAACACGGGTTTCTTTACCCATGTTCACTCCTTCTCGTCCCATACAGCATCCCGAAGGTTAAGGTGAGAGTTTGCTGGTCAAATGGTAGGACGCTCGACTACGAATCCAGAGATCGCCGGCTCAAACCCGGCATGTGCAAATACATTTCATTCAATTAATATCTCTCAACTAGTGTTGGGAAAAAATTCAATGTCTTGTGAATGCTTCACGAATTGCTAGTTCTTTAAAAGGAACCCTTCGCAGTGAACACTTCGATTGGAGTCGAACTCACAAAAAAGAGATTTGAATTTATCCGGTTATTTGTTCAGTTCTTTTTGGAACCGGTTCCTTGATATCCCTCGCCAAAACAAAAGTACTAGTCGATAGAGATTTGAAAACGAAAAGAACTGGAACTGGTTCCTCGCCGGAAAAAACACGTACTAGTCAGTAGAGATTTGAAATTGAAAAGAATTGGTTCCTCGCTAAAACAAAGAGATTTTAAAACGAAAAGAACTCCCGAAAAACACGTTCCTTTAGATCTAAGTACTTTGAAGTCGAACTTCAATTGAAGTACTTTTTTATAGGCTTTGAAGTTCGACTTCAACACTGAACTGCTGCAAATTGAAGTAGTTCTTTGTAATCTAACTTCCATTGAAGTATTTGTTCAATGAAATGAATGAAGTTTGAACTGCCGCAAAATGAAATAGTTCACACGGAGCAGTCACAACGCTAAAAGGAACTACCAACTACAATTGAAATATTTGTTCAATGAACAATGAATGTAGTAGGAACTGCTGCCAAAAGAAGTAGTTCTTTCAGAGCGGTCACAACGCTAGTCTCAACACATTCAATTCAAATAAAATAGTATATTGTATATTTGCGGCACGTTCCAGAGTGAAAGACCACCATTCAGAATCGAAACTTGCTTGAAATGTCTTTAGCCGTGTTTGGCGACCAGATCTGAATAGCCAGGCACTTCCCAACCTTCCTCTTCCCCAACTCCTCCTCACTACCTTCAGCCTCACAACATACTCCAATCGGGGACGCCATAGTCCCACTGGCTCTAGACCAGTGTTTACCAGCGTTCTTTATGCCGTGCCCCACCGTAGTCTTTCAAAAGTCATATGTCCCACCGGCATCTTTTTCAATTAAAAGTAATCATAAAAATACGAATATTTTGTACATCACTTATTAATGATTATTAATTAATGAAATTTTAACGAGTTTCATTCTATTATAAGTACAATTTTGCGTATAATTCAATTTTGTACATCACAGGCATTTTTTTGTATGACCGATGAGCATTCCTCTTTATATGTGGAATAGTTAATAATTGCCGATGTGTCTCATTTCTGAAGCGTGGTGCCCCACCTCTGAGGCGTTATGTTCTACTGTGGGAAACACTGCTCTAGACGGTAGGGAGCTGTTGGAACTCATGTGCGATATTCACTAGAAAAAAATCGAGGTTTTTGAATTGCCACACTCCATGCAATTTATGTGCTTTTGACACAAATCTAAATGTCTGCACTTTATGAATAAATAATTCTCGTTGTTCAATATGAGAGTAAATGGAGTGGCTTGGAGATGTGCCACTTCTGCACAAAATATTGGCGGTAATCCTACAGGGAAGATGTCCAGTTGGCCGCCTTTGCAGACAAAGCTGGGGAAAGCATCTGCTGCTGAGGCTGTGCGAAGAGGGACAAGGCCTGCGATGGACTGGGGTCGCTGAAGTGTCCCAGGAATGCCTAGAGGAACCTCTAGGAATGGGAAAAGGGGAATATAATGATAACGATATTATTAATTTTTTTATCTTGCTTGGACTTTTGTATTTTCTTCATAGATTATGACGGCATCTATGGTCGAGTAGTAAGACGCAAAGGTCGCGGGTTTAAACCTGACGTGCGCCAATAACTTTTATTTAATTAATATGTGTCATAACACATTTAATTCATGTAAAAATAATAAAAAGTATATTTGCGGCACGTTCCAGAGTGGTAGATTCTCTAAGTATCGCCCTGGTGAAAGACCACCATTCAGAATCGAAACGTTGCTTGAAATGGCTTTAGCCGTGTTTGGCGACCAGATCTGAATAGCCAGGTACTTCCCAACCTTCCTCTTCCCAATCTCCTTCCCTTCCCCACTACCTTCAGCCTCACAACATACCCGTATTGGGGATGCCATAGTCTCACTGGCTCTAGACGGTTGGGAGCAGTTGAGACTCTTGTGCGGTATTCACATAAAAAAAAAGAAATAGTGTTTTGCTTCGAGGTATGTTTACTCACTTAAGCTCACTTTGTATACTTTTAGATTCACAATGCCTTGCTGCAGCAGTTCATCATTTCCTCCTTCGACATGGCTCGAGAGATGCAAATTGTCCCCAGAAAAATTCACTACGTCGCCGTCATGGAACAGCAGCTTTACGACGTAAGTATTAAATTCGTTAAATCTAAATTAGCTTTTTCAAAATTCACCACGTCATCATGATGAAATAGCAGCTATAAGACGTAAGCAATATAATTCATTTAATTAAAATGAACTCTTTGAGGTTCCAAAAAAACTATTTTGAAGCGCCCGTACCGCAAACGAAATTTTTAGTGTCCTTCGCTCCCACCAGAGGTTTCCACCATCGCCCAAAAAGTCATGCTTCCGAAAACATGATTGATTGTGATTGATTCACGCGGGAATATGACTTCGAGTTAAGACGCTATTAATACAAATTATAGAAACAAGGTACAAGTCTAAAGGTCGAACTGCACTAGAGCATCGCTGCGCTGCACTGCACGGCGCGTCGCATCACCACGAAATATTTTTTCACTGTTTTGTTTGAAACGAACCGCACCAGAGCGGTGCTTCACTGCGCGGCACGGCGCAGCACGACAGAGATGTCCCCGGGAGAATATTTTGATGTGCATCGATGTGACGTTCAGTGCTGCTGATGCCGATGCAGTATAGTGCGCTACACATCACTGTGTGTCAATCGCCTGTCCGCTTGGTCTCCTCAAAATTAGTTTCCCGTTTTTTTGTGTTATCCTCTACCATCTGCAATAATTCATAGAATTTTTCTTTCGACATCCTGAGGTAAGTACGAAATTTTTGGGGATCTTTTCTAAGATGTGGCAGTAGTGCGTAATATTCTCCTTCTTCGCTGCGTGATTAGGGAATATCATTTAGCCGTAATCTTTTCTTGTATTCTCTGCCTCCTCACATAGCAAAGACACTATAATATTTGGATAAGTTATGATAATATCTTCTTCAGAGTCATAGTCGTCTGCCGCGCTACTGCAGCTGTAGTGCGGTTAGTAAGAGAAATAAAGCGCAGCGCCGCTGAAGCGTAGCGACGCTCTCGGTTCAACCTTATTAAATATGATTTAAATAAAAATCACTTTGTATAGAGTCATCTATGAAAAAACGTAAGAAGCTTTAATAAGTTAGTTCCATTTTAATCCCACACACAGACAATAGGCAATAAAAAAAACATACGGAAAATAGGTGAACGCTCCTAATTGCCCTACCGAACCCAGTTACAGCTACTGGTGTTTTTATCAACTACATATTTCATGAATGAGAGGCATCCATCTTTATGTTTGTGAGCGAAGACTCGAACCGAGCTAAATTGCAAACTTAGATGGTGTCTAGGGTATTGTAAATATTGACGAATTCCAATGTAAATGTTATTAGACAAAATCAAATAAGGAAGGGAAAGGGCAATGTCGATTTGAATACACCCTTGTTGTACTTTAATTAATGAAATATGTTATTTTTTCCAGACTCTTCACGAGAAATTCACGGGGGAAGAGAAGAAAGAAGAGCTTTTGTCCATTATACAGAGAGTCCTTCAGGAAATGAAGAACAGTATTAACTGCATAGATTGGGAAGGACGAGGTAAAAACAATTTGTCTATTGATAAATCACAATACTTTAAAAAAAAAATTTTATATGAATACCGCACAAGAGTCTCAACTGCTCCCAACCGTCTAGAGTCAGTGAGACTATGGCATCCCCAAATAGGGTATGTTGTGAGACTGAAGGTAGTGGGGAGGGGAATGAGATTGTAAAGAGGAAGGTTGGGAAGTACCTGGCTATTCAGATCTGGTCGCCAAACACGGCTAAAGCCATTTCAAGCAACGTTTCGATTCTGAATGGTGGTCTTTCACCAGGGCGATACTCAGAGTATCTACCACTCTGGAACGTGCCGCAAATATACTTTTTATTATTTTTATATGAATTAAATGTGTTATCACAAATATTAATTAAATAAAAGTTATTGGTGCACGTCGGGTTTGAACCCGCCACCTTTGGATCCGTAGTCGAGCGTCTTACCACTCGACCATGGAGGTTGTCAAGTAATAAATAACTTCCTTTAAAAATGCACAAATATCTGTTTCATTTTTGTTTACATATTTTCTCCGTTAATAATATTTTTTGATACATCACAAATTAAATTCAAACCTATCAATCAAATATTGGATCGGTGGGAAGTCTGTATTTGTTTCACCGATATTTTAATTGAAGGTGTTCAGGGGCATATGCATCTTTGATTCGTTCAGTGGCAGGAGACAAGGTAAACGAAAATAAAATTGCCACATCCATTCTTTTGTTTTGAGAGAGTGGCAAATGATACTATGTATGTATCACTCTGCTGAAATACCACCATTCAGAATCGAAACAATGCTTTAAATGGCTTTAGCCCTCCCCACCTTCCTCTCCCCCATATTCTTCCCCCCGCACCAATACCTCTAGCCTCACAACATACCCCAATTAGGGATGCCATAGTCCCTTGTGTGGTATTCACATTAAAAAAATTGTCTTCTTCCTACATAATGGGCCTTACTAAGACCTAAATTGACTCCTTCTGCCTAAAAATACAGAATGTCCTGTGTAGAATACATAAACCTATAATATTCATATTCTTAATAAGGTAAATTTGTCCAGTAGTCCAATGTTAGGTATATTTCCCGTAAACTCTATAAAAAATATCATCATTCTTTAATCACCTTCACAGTTGTGATTTGTCTCTTTCAATTTATATTATCTGTCTCTTTCTCCCTGTTCCTTTGTTATAATTTAAATGTTGTCATTTTGTTTTCTTATTGTTCTGTTATTTTATATTTTGTTCTCCCTCTGTTTGTATATATAACTGCACACTTTATATTTTTTGTTTAGTTTAATTTTGTACCCTAGCAATGATAAAATAATTATTTTGTACCCTGATGATGCTTGGGCAAAGCGAAACCGGGCGGTCATAAAATTAAAAATAATATCCGTGGTCTTATACAAAGTTATTTTTTAATTTCCTTAAATATATCAAACCACAAAGTAATCGCTTTCTACGAAAAAAAAAAAAAAAAAAACGTAAACCTAACTTAAATTATATCTAACAACTTAATTTTATGTCCCTTTTAGAATCCTCCTGTCACATCACCGAAGACTGCCTCAACCAAGGAGTTCGGTCCATATTCTACAACGACCGAGTTCTACACGGGAATATAAACCAGCTGACTCCGAATATAACAACCGAAATCCCGACCCAACCGATAAACGACACCTATCACCCCCGACCGGATCTTTTAGACAACATCACCGATGAATACTTGCAAGAATACGACGTTATCGATGCCCCGACCAGCGAGACGAGCTTCATGACCGACCCGAACTCTGACCGAGGCGCTTTCTCGAACAATTTGATATTGGATCGGCCGACCGAACTCGAGTCGCCCGTCGAAAGCCCCCAGCCTAAAATGAACGGCGTCACCTTCGACGTCAAAGCTCAAAGCGACAATGTCTACAATGTGAAAGTTGACGTGGATTGCTGCAAAGCTACGCAGGTCTCTTTCAAGCAAGCCTCTCTGGAAGTTCAAAGAGCGGTGTTGGCCAGGTTGAGCATGAACATCAGCGCTCAGTTGGTGAAATATGTTGATTGTTTGAGAGACAGCTATTTCGGCACGCTGCAACGGTGAGTTTTTGCCCATATACCGTGAAACCCACTTAAGAAGTTCCCAATTCAGAATGACTTTTTCACGATTTTTTCCAAAAGATGTAAAAAATTGCCTAATTTAGAATTTTAAAAGAAATCGCACACACTTCTGTCAGACTGTCTCGGTGATTGAAACATTTATTTATTTATAAATTAACGGACTAAAGTCTAATTACAAAAAATACACATAAAACACGAAATGGAAAAAAGAGCAACAAAGAAGGAATATCATATACATAATAATAAATGAAGCGATGACAGAAATAAGGCAAAATAAACATAAGAGAGAACATTCAAGCCATGGTCTAGTCAAAGTTTTGGTAGAGTCGTAAAGAATGACAAAAATCATTTAGACTGCTACCAAAAATTTCAAGACCATGGCTTGGCTTAACAAGTCTTGACATTCTGGACATTGGAGAATTATACCCATAGTTAGTATTTAATTTTAAATTAAATGACATAGTTTAACATAATTTCTCTTTCCATTATTAGATGTCTAGAGTCACTGGAGGAGGGGAGGGGAAGGAGACCGGCTTCAGAGGCGGTTCGCCGCATTTTGCTGGTCACTCGCTCCCTCAACCTGCAGCAATGCGCGTCCTTCTCTTTCCTGCACGCTCTGGTCGACCATCTCAGAAGATTCTTCCACAGGTTAGACGCTTTAGCAATTCTTTTTTTCCTGTTGTACTGCACAAGAGTACCAACTGGCCCGAAACCAGGAAGTCAATGAAATTTTGAATTTGGGGACTGTGGATCAGATCTGGTCACTAAACGTAGCTAAAGCCACTAAAAATTCTGCTTGTGTTCTAAATACTGGTCTCTCACGGAGGCAATACTGCCTAGCATCTACCACTCCGGGACGAGGTGCAAATAGACAATTTGTTTTTGATTGTCTCTAAAATAAGCAATGTAAATTAGTAACATTTTATTTTGTCCAGGTTGGTTTCAAACCCGGATCGTTTGGGTCTTGAGTTAAGGTTTTGTATACTGCTAGATAATAAACTCAAAAAAAGTGTTTGCCCAAAAACATTTTTCGATGAACTTGCAGGGTGTTAAGGTCATGCATTCCAGTCAAGAATAAGGACGGGAACCAAATTTGAAGTAGTTATATTCCCATGCATATATGTATGTTTAAACTGTCGTCTGTTGAATGACGTGTGGTGTGTTTTGATGCAGACTATCGATATCAGTGGGGGGAGGCAAGTCCTGCTGCGTGGCCAGCCCGCAGTGGAGGAAGCAGATAGCGCTGGAGACCATCGAGTCTCTGAATGCTGCCAAGCTGGCCCGTCTCATATCCATGCAGGTAAACATTGCACTCTTTGGTTCATTGTTTATTTTTTTATCATTCCTGTAAATTTGTGTGCAATATTTTCGTTCTGTCTATTTTGCAATTCTATTGCATTATTCTACTTTTCATTTTTATATTATTAGGAATTTTGTTGAATATCTTAATTGCTGAGTAGGAATAGTGATGTTGTGCTGTTGTTGTATTGAGTTTCGGGGTAACTATTTGGCCTAACGTTCTTGGTCTGGTGCTCACTGACTCTAATTTGCTTTTTTCTTTGTGGATTTGAAGTAATGCATTTTTGATGTATATTTTTTTCAAATCTAAAACTTTGAATTCTTTAAATAATTCATCAGTTGAGTAAATCTAATGGCTTTTTTAAGATTATTTTTATTAGTCTTCTTTGGACTATTTCGAGTGGGGCTAAGTTAGTTTTATATTTTAGTGCATTTTTGTCAGGTTTTGTATTTCTGATCCATGCTTGTTAATTTTCGTTATTCTACTCAATTCCTATAGAAATACTTCATTCTAGTATATCGACGCCGGAAAGGCAAAAGGGCTGAAGTGCCATTTTGGGAAGATTACACCGGAGCGCTTTAAAGTTTTTTTGTTTTACAATAAAAGTCTCTTAGTACCTGGTTGGATTTTGAAAAAAAAAGTTGGTTCAGGAAACTCAATGATCACAAAAAGTCCCAAACTTGTGTCGTTTGAGTCAAGCCTTCTCCCAAATGGTAAATATATTTTAGATGGCTGAAGGGCCACAAAAGTCTTCAGAATCAAATGAGAGTCAGAGCTTTCGATGCAGAAAAAAAACTGATTAAAACTGCATATTTAACTCATTTACGACCAAAGTGTCGCTTGAGCCCTTTTGCCTTTCGAATGTGGATATATTATTCTCATTTTGATCTGCTATTGTCCATTCTTGTAATTCAGGTCAATTTTCAATAATACCTGTCTCTGTGATACATTTTTGTAATTCGGGCTTTCTTTATAAAATTGTTATCCTTCATATTCAGCCTCGTCCATTCTCTTTCAATTTTAAAACACCTGAATTCGCATTAGCAATTACGCCAGAGAGCGCTTTCGCCAACTGAATCCAATCCGACTTAAACGCCCTTTCCTCCAGCTGCGAGAGCGGGTCCGCCTCTCCCACGAGCAGTTCCAGAGCGCCTTGCAGGCGTTGAGTGACCACCACGCGGCGCGCCTGCAGCAGACGGAGGATCTCAAGCTGGCCGTCAGGAAGCTGCACGCCCCCCGCTTCGCCCGCCTCTGCCTGGAGAGCACCTCGCTGCGGGACCTGGTGTGCCACGGCCTGCCGCACCTGGGCAAGGAGATAGGTGAGAATCGGGGAGTAAAATCGGTCTATGCCCGTAAAAAGATATTTTGAAAAAGCCACGGTTGTTACTGCACGTCCTTGTGTAAAGAAGTTTCAAAACCTTTTCCGACATGAAGAAATACTCCACCTCATGAAGAAGAAGGAAGCATGATACAAACGTAGAATAATTCTGTGTTCATGATGACTATCAAAGACAGCGTCAACAGCGACGGCCTGCATGGTCGAGTGGTAAGACGCTCGACTACAAATCCAGAAGTCGCGGGTACAAGCCCAGAGTGCGCAATTTTAAAAAATTGGATTTATATGTGTCATAACACATTTAATTAATATTAAAAAAATATATAGTATTTTTGCGGCACGTTCCAGAGTGCTGCATTGCCCTGTTAGAAGACCAACATTTAAAATTGAAACGTTGCTTGAAATGGCTTTAGCTGTGCTCGGTGACCAGATCTGAATAGCCAGGTACTTCCGAACCTTCCTCTTCCTCATCTCCTTCCCCTCCCTACTACCTTTAACCTCACAACATACCCCGTTTGGGGATGCCATAGTCTCACTGGCTCTAGACGGTTGGGAGCAGTTGGGACTCTTGTGTGGTATTCACTATAAAAAAACATTGTTTGTCTTATATTCTTATCTGTAAGGGAGGTGTATATATTTTTTTTCAATAAAATCGCAACTACCATAGATAAGAATATATTTTACCTCAATGAGCAGATACATAGATAACTGCATTCATTGTATCAAAAAGGAATCATCCTTTTAATTCTCCTATTCGCATTGACGCAGCCTTTACCACTGTATTTGCAATTTTTAATTACTCTTTCCTAGGTCGTGGCCAGTACGGAGTAGTCTACGCCGTGAAGGGCCCCTGGGCGGCATTCGAGCCCTGCGCTGTGAAGAGTGTGGTGCCACCGGACGAGCGCCACTTCAACGAGCTCGCCATGGAGTTCTTCCATACGAGGTACGGATAGTAAAACACTTAATAGGTTTCTTCTCTGTCATAGGTTCTACTACCAAATCAAAACATGTATTTGATGAACATTTCCAAGAACTCAATATTCAATCATCACTTATTAAATCCTCTGTCTCTAGGTTCCTTCCTATTCTAATTTTAATACTAAATTACTTACTAGGCGCCAGTGGGGCATGACATCTCCAATCGGGGTATGTTGTGAGACTGAAGGGAGCGGAGAAGGGGAGGAGACAGGGAAGAGGAAGGTGGGAAAGAACCTGGCTATTTAGATCTGGTCACCAAACATGGCTAAATCCATTTATTTATATATTAACGGACTACTGTCCAATAAATAAAAAAAAACAACACAAAATGGGAAAAAAGAGCAACAGAGAAAGAACAGCACAGACTCATTTCAAGCAACATTTCGATTACTGAATGGTGGTCTTTCACTGGGGCAATACTGAGAGTATTTTCAGCTCTAGAATGTGCCGCTAATATGCTATTTATCATTTCTTATGAATTAATTGTGAAATAACACAAATAAATTAAATACAATTTATTTGCGCATGCCCGGATTTAAAACCGCTACCTCTGGATTCGTAGACGAGGATCTTGACTACGAAGGCCGTCAAATATATAATTATTACGTTGGTACACTTGACAGTAGATACAAATAATATTTTATCAAACGCTTAAATAGGCCTAGAGTCGGCAGTAAACGGGAACGGAAAGGAGGTGTCGAAAATTCAAAATGGCACTAATCGTCGATCAAATGTGACGGGTGTTCAAACTCAACCTAAGCGATGGGTTCCTGACTTGGCTAGGAAAATGATGATGGTGATGAGTATTGTGGTTTTGAAAAACGTTGTTTTACTTTTTCCAGAAACATCCCCGCCCACGACAGAATAGTGCCGCTGCGAGGTTCCGTCATCGACCACTCCTACGCCGGGGGCAGTCCCGCCGTGCTGCTGATCTCGCGCCGCCTCAAGTGGGACCTGCACTGCGCCCTGCTCAACGCCGACATGACCTTCACGCAGAGGATGCAGGTCGCCGTGGATATTGTTGAAGGTCGCCGTCACACGCCTATTTGTTAATTATTATTTTGTGTAGCTGTAGCCTTTTTGCCTGTGCCGTACGCGGCCTCACTGCGAATCGCTGAAATTTTTAATAAACGCGTAATTCAGACATCGGTTCAAAATTTCAAACAAACAAACAAGATGTAAGTACTTGCTGTTACGTGTTGATATTCAGTAATGTTTTATCTGCCCAGTAATATTTCATTTTGTTTATATAAACATTGTCCTTAAACAATTATTTTGATTTATGAATAGTTAATATATGAAGCAAGGTTTGAGCAAAGTCTGAACAAAGAAAAATTGTGTGAAATATGTTTAATTATAGTTTTAAAAACATATTAGGCAGGGTCGGACATTTGCCCTAGTTATGTTCGTACAATGAAATTCACATCCATACTTGACTCGTCAGAGGGCGCTTATGTTGCCTATATTCGCGGCAGCACTGCGTGTTGATTTTGATTCTGAATTCAGCGTTTTCGGTGTCATTCTCTTTGGAATTTCGTACCTCACGCATTTTTGCCCGATTTTTGTAATTATGGAAAATGGAGAAATTTTCAAACCCTTTCAAATTCACAACCTCGCATCTTTTTGAGTTCTTTAAATGCACACTTTGAGCTCAAGATGAGTTTTAACATATACATTCCTCTTTAAAACAACACTTGGTTCACTAAGATGTCAGCGCTGCGTCTATTTTTGACCGAGTTATTGAAGTTAGAAATTATTTCCACAGAAACTGTTGCTCATTTGGGTGCGATTGTCTCCCCCCACCCGGCATCGATTTCAATGACGTTTTGCGTCAAGAGTATTATTGTTCAGTGAAACGAGATGAAATAATGCTCCGAGTAGATGTGGCAACACCCATACAATTTAACGCAGACTGAAGGTTAACTGTCAACAATTCGATAGATTGTCATTTGACAGTGTGTAAATTTAAATTGCAGAATTAATCTAAAAAGCTTTCACAGTCTGTCCGTTAAAAGTATCTAACTTTACAGAGTGTCGTTCAAAAGGTTGTTTTTTGATATTCTAGTTTCTACAGTTTCTCATTTGACGTTTTTCATTTACGTAATAGTCTGTTGGTCAGTTAAAATATCTATTAATTTGAGAAACAATCATAGTTTCAGTCGACAGTCTTTAACCTAGCAGTGTTTTGTCTTTCTCCCTGCAGCTAAATCATATAGTATAGTCTGTTCTATCACATGCGTTACCCATACAACAGCAGAATCACGTGCGATCATCAAACTAGATTAGTTAGGAGAGTTAAAAGAGTTAACAGATAGTTTGTTCTGACCACGAGTCCAAAAGGAATTATCCGTCTAACTTTATAATTTTATTTTCTATTTCCAGGCATACGCTTTCTCCATTCTCAAGGTCTTCTCCACCGAGACATCAAGCTGAAGAACGTGCTGTTGGAAGAAGACCACCGGGCAAAACTCACTGACCTCGGCTTCTGCATACCTGAGGCCATGATGTCTGGCTCCATCGTGGGCACGCCCGTGCACATGGCGCCGGAACTCATGACGGGACTGTACGACAGCTCGGTCGACGTGTACGCATTCGGCGTGCTGTTCTGGTTAGTTGATATTATGCCTGATGGATACCTGAAACCATGGGCCACGTGATGAGTTTTTTTCTACTAGCATTTCAATAGATGGTGCTCTAAAGAATTGGCGTAATTCATACCTTCCACCTTTATGCACAACCTGATATGATATTGACTGGTATTGGCCACGGTTGACATTTAGTCCACGGTTGACACATTCGTCCACTGTTGACACATATGTCCACGGTTGACATACTCTTATTTGTCCACAATCAACATATTCGTCTACTGCACATATTTGACCACGGTCGACATATTTGTCCACGATTTACATATTCGTCCACTGTCAACATATTTGTCCACGCTTGACATATTTATCAATGGTTGTCATTTTTGTCCACGGTTGACATTTTCGTCCACGGTTGTCATATTTATTCGCACTTGAAACTTTCTTCCACTGTTGACATATTTGTCCACGGTTTAAATATTTGTCTTCGGTTGACATTTTCGTCCACAGTCGACATATTTGTCCACGGTTTACATATTTGTCCACAGTTGACATTTTCGTCCACAGTTGATATATTTGTCCCTGGTTGAAATTTTCCTTCACGGTTGTCATATTCGTCCACGGTCGAGATATTTGTCCACCATTTACATATTCGTCCATTATTGACATATTTGTCTACTGTTGACATATTTTTCCACGATCGAGATATTCTTTTATAATTTACATATTTGTCCACGGTTTACATATTTGTACACGGTTGACATTTTCATCCACAGTTGTCATATTTGTCCAGGGTTATCATATTTTTCCCCGGTTGACACATTTGTCTACGGTTGACATTTTCGTTAACTGTTGACATATTTGTCCACGATTGGCATATTTGTCCACGGCTTACATTTTTGTCCAGGGTCGACATATTTGTTCACGGTCAACGTATTTGTTTATGGCTGATATATTTTTCCATGGTTGACATATTTTTCCACGGTTAACGTATTTTTCCACACTTGACATATTCATCTAAGGTTGACATATTCGTCTACGGTTGACATATTTGTCCGCAGTTGACACATTTGTCCACGGTCGACAAACCGTGAAAAAACATGAAGCGTGAGCCACCCATTTTTGGTTTCCAAAAATGAGTGGTTTTTGTTCTTGTTCTCAACAGTTCAGCTGTGAAATGACTTGTAATTTAAGGTTCTCCAAGAGGGCTCATTCTCCTTAAAAATACTTTTATCATCACAGCACAGCATTCCAAAGATGACCTGGCCAGGAGGCTGTTTGGATTTAATCTTAAAAATAACCCCCGAATCGACTATTTCTTTTAGATTAAACGTATCGAAAATTCACCGTTACTTTAATATCAACACATTGTTTTTTGCAGGTACGTTTGTGCGGGAAGCGTGAAATTGCCGTCTGCTTTTGAACACTTTCAAAACAAGGAACAGCTTTGGTGTAAAGTCAGAAAAGGTAACAACATTGTGCAACTATTATTCCTGTGTAATTTTCTGCTTTTCGGTAAATGTATTAAAATCACTTTTATATACGGTTGAACTCGCGTATGCAGCTCCCACATTAGCCGTTTTTTACACCCGACCATCTTAGCCTTAGAGCGTCGAACTATGGGCGCATCTAGACTGTGCTAAACGCCTCGCAACGTAGATCTGTTACAGCAAACTTTGATGTATCACATCATCATGAATCCTTTTTGTCATCAAAATAAATTCATTTGTGAAACTTTATTGCTAAAAATTTAGATTGGATTGTTTCAAATCGCCGAACAGACATTTGAAAAGTGCTCCAATTCTCAGTCCGTTTCGGTGTTTGATCAAATTGTGAACAGCCGTCGAGCATAACAACATGATCATTACGCTTGACGGTTTCTAACGGGAGTCGTTCAAATGTAGAATATTCAAAATTACACCGTTTGTCGGTTTGATGATCATCAAATGCGACCGTGAGTTTTTTAAGCAGTATAATTATTTTACGCTGTATAATTTTGCAAATAAAAAATTGACCAAATAACCGAAGCTCGCAGTCTACAATGGACTGCTTATACCAACCTTGACGTATGGCGGTGAGGCATGGAACTGGCAGAGGAAAGATGAAGGTAGACTGAATGCTGTGGAAATGAGATCCCTGAGGCCTATGTGCGGTAAACCTATGTATGACCGTGTTAAAAATTTGGACATCCGGAAAGAATGCAAGACTGGTGTAAGCGTAGTGAATAGAAACAAGAAAGGGACGTTTAGATTGTTTGGGCATGTAGAGCGAATAAACGAAGAAAATAGTGAAAAGAATATACGACGCGAAAGTGAATGGAAGAAGTCGGGTACTCCCAAAGAAGACATAACACGATCAAGAATCAGAATAACAGAAGAGTATGTATGAATGTGAATGTGTGAAGGAGTGCGTGCCAAGACAGAGTTGTGTATGGTGGTCCGTCCTCTGCCTACCCCTGCGGAGAAACGGCGTGATGGTTAGTTTTTGTTGGTTCACTTCAAATCTTACTAATATAACGAGAGTGTCACCGCAGAGAAGTTTAATGATATTTCAATGTGTCCGATGATGGGATCGTTTGATTGATTTCAGGTCTCCGTCCGGAGAGACTGCCGTCCTTCTCGGACGCCTGCTGGGACCTGATGGAGCGCTGCTGGTCCGGAGATTCGTCTCAGCGTCCGCTGCTGGGCGACGTCCAGCCCGTTCTGGAAGACGCCCGCGATCGCCCGGACGTCCACTGCATTCAGCACGGCGAGGAAGCCAGTAAGAACTGAAGACTTTCTAAAACTGAACAGACGGGTTTCCGCCACTAATGAGATAATAAACGATGAGAAGTGTGTTGTTGCGGCGTGTCTTTTTGACCGAAGTAAGGTCAATTTTCCTCTACTTTGGGTGAAATCGATTAAATGTCGAAATTCTTTCTTGAACAGATAATGTCATTGGTTTTCTAGGGTCTAAGAGTTGAAAGGTCTTATGTGAATTTGCGACCCTAGTTTTCTTTCAATACACATCTAGGGATTATATGTCCAGTGGCTTCTACCAAAAGCTCTTACCTCAGACTTGCATTGATTTCTGACGTTGAAATACTAAATTCATTCGACAACTGCATAGAGTGGTAATTATCTCAGTATCGCCCAGGCGAAAGACCACCATTCAGAATAAAAACTTTGCTTGAAGTGGCATTAGCCGACGTGTTTAGTGACCAGATCTGAATAGTCAGGTACATTCCAACCTCCATCTTACTCATATTCACCTCCTTACCCTCTTCAACCTCACAAAATGTGCCGACTTATTGAGGATGCCATTGACCCACTGGCTCCAGACGGTTGGGACTCTTGTGTAGTATTTATCTTATTTATTTTTTAATCTGTTACATTTGAAAACCGCATCAGAGTTTTTCTCAAACTTTTTTGTCCCGTAGACCACTTGTCGATTTTTTCTGTTTTGTATAGACCCCCTGCTTTCCTAGTATTGATTTTTTTTAGCGTTGGGAAAAACTTCAAAGTTTTGTGAACGCTTCAGGAACTGCTAGTTCTTTGAAATGAACACTTCAATTGTAGTCGAACTCGTCAAAAAATAGTACTAGTCGGCAGAGATCCCAAATCGAAAAGTGCTAGCAAATCAACAAAAATTCCTCTCCGAAATAAAAGCACTAGTCGGTAGAGATTTGAAATCGAAAAGTACTAGCAAATCGACAAAAAATCTTCCATAAAAATTATTATTATTAATATAATTAGAGAATTAAAGTCCATTATAAGATAGTATTACGTAAGTACCTACATAGGTACTATCTGTGAGGTGGATTATTACATTTGCGGGAAGCCAACATTTTGGTGACGGCCTGCCTAAATGGAATCCACTCCCGTGGACCCCCATTTACGTCTCATGCACCCCCAATTTTTTTTTTCATTGACGTTGACCCCTTGCAGGTCGGAATCGACCCCTGGGGGTCGATATAGACCACTTTGGGAATGACTGCTCTACTCTAAGTATCGCCCTGGTGAAAGACCACCATTCAGAATCGAAACGTTGCTTGAAATGACTTAAGTCGCGTTTGGCGACCAGATGTGAATAGTCGGATACTTTTAAACCTTCCTCTTTCCCATCTCCTTCCTCTCCCCACTGACTTCGGCCTCACAACATACCCCACTCGGGGATGCCTTAGTCCCACTGGCTCCAGATGGTTGGGAGCAGCTCAGAGTCTTGTGCTGTATTCACTTTTTAAAACAATATATATCTAGAAACCATCTCAAATCTTTACTGCCTGAAGTTTTGCGATAAGTGCCAAACACGGTTTAAATGTATAATTAAATTAAATGCACTAAAAAAATGTTGAGAGAAATCTGACCAAATTGATTTTGATCTAATGGAATGGGAATTCTATGGCACAGTCGATGATGCACCCGTCCGGCAAGCGGAAGATTCCGAGTTTCGATTCTCGGTCACACTTAAATCTATTTTCTTCTCTTTACTTTTTTCTAATTTATCTTGTTTGAATATTATTAATATTGTTTTAATTAATTTAATTGTTTTTGTTTCAGCAATTTGAATCAAGTATTAAGACAACAATGGTCCAGCGGACACATAACACATCATCGAAGAAATAAATCTCACCACAGACAATTTTTAAGTTAGTTATTTTATAATTTCTTTTAGTCGGCCAAGTTTATCAGCAATTTTATTTTTTTGTAGTAATTCCTTATCCATGATAACTAAAACAACTCCAAAATAAATTTATGTAGTAGTTAGTGACTAGGTCTGAACCTCCAGATTTTCACGATTAGACTGAACAGTAGTATTTTATATTGCTTCGAAGAATCATTTTGACCTATTTTGCATTTTTTAATTTTTGCATTTTTTTTTAACGCAATGTGCGTGTTGTATTTTTAATTCTATTTTTTTTATCTTTAGTAGAGAGAGATTGTAAAAAAAGTAAAAAAAAAAGATTTTAAGAGAATTTATGTTTTAAGTATTTCAAGGGTACCAAGACATCTTTAACCAATAGCCCTTTGAAATTGCTATATTTGTATTAAGTGACTATATCAAAAGAGTCGGGGACTTCCCAATCTCCTGTTTCTCGGTCCCCTTCCCTATTTACTTCAACCTGACAACATTTCTCAAATAGAGAATATAATAGTTTCACTGTCTTCGGGCAGGTAAATTATGTCTCTTTGTTGATCGATTGCTCTACCAAAGTCTGATAGGCTTGGTCATTCCATGTTTTATACTTCCTCTCTTGACCTTCTCTTTCCATTCACTTTCCTATCTTTTGTTTCTATTTTCCGTATGGTAGAAATATTCCATTCCTGAGTTCCAGTTGTTTTTTTGAAAAATGAGTATAGCGCAAGAATCCCAACTGCCCGTAGCCAGTTGGACTATGGCATCCCCATCAAATGGAAGGGAAAGGAGATGGAAAAGAGAAAGGTCAGGAAGTACTTGGCTATTCAAATATAGTCACTAAACACAACTAACGCCATTTCAAGTAATGTTTTAATACTGAATGGTGTTACCTTGGCGATACTGAGAGTTTCTACCGTTATGTAGTACCATGAAGTGAACTTTTCCACTGTCGGGAGATCTCTCTATCTCCGGCCCCTTATAAATTGTAATTTAATCCATCTTAACCATTTCCCAAAGTGCAAACAAAACTAATACAGTAAACTCCCGATCAAATTTATCTAAATAAATAAAAAATCTTGCTTATTTAAGGCAACACTTAACTTAAGCAACACAGTATAATATGCTTGTAGTGGGTCTTTTGGATTATTGAAATAATATTCAAACACTATGAAAAACCCTATGAAAAGAAAAAAGATTCATCTAAAAATATTTTTTTTATTCATCAAATTTTTTAAATTATTTTCATTTTCAACCCTTAAAAAAACTGAATAAAGGGAATATAACACTAATTATATAGCGAATAACTTAAGAAATTATGTACGAAATATTAAATTAACATTCTAACAAAAATTCTTGTAATACCAGAATTATATATTTAACTTTGTGATAATATAAAAAATAAATATATGTATATATAAGAAGTTTTCATATTTAAAAAGTTGTTATTTCGGTCCCTTGAAGACTAAATTGCAACAATGACCTTAATAATTCCACATGCAAGGTTTTATTTTTCCGGTTCCTTGAAAAACCTTATAAAAAAGTTTTACTGTATCATTGAAAATATAAATAAAACATCTCAATTTAGTCAATTTGTGCTTTTCGTGTGATAAAAAATCAATAAAATGTATTTAATATATAAATAAATTACGAGATATATTCTGTGCCTAATAATCTAGACTTATAATACTGTAATATATGTAGTAAATAAACTTATGCTTAATTTATATCCATTAGTTTTGTTATGCTTACTAAATTATATTTGTTCCATGTGAAGTTATATTTAATTTTTTTAAACATTTAAAAAAACTAAAAAAAAGTTTTTCTCCTTACAAAAAACACGCAAAGCTTCTGTATCTAATTATAGTTTTAACTGATTACACATTGTGATAATATTGTATTTATTTATATATTATGAGCACTTTTTTATAGTAGTTATGCGTAATATTTTTAGATGTTAATTTAACCCTTTGAGATTTTATGTGAATTTAAATTTCGTCACCAAAGGAGTCAAGCCAGAGATTTGACGAAAATTAGTTAAGTACACAAAAGCATTTTAAAACCGTCAAAATTGCCGTTGTCAATGGATTTAAACCAGAAAGAGATCTGTATTTTGTAAATTGCCAAAAGATTTAACACGAGGACATTAAAGCAGTCAATGACGACAAGTCTTTTGACTTGTGAATAATTTCACTTAAAATTAGAATCAATTGTCAACAGTTTCACTAATCAAAAGTTACACCCTTGGAGTAAGAATATATATATGGAGAGAGAGCTAAATATTTTTACCCAACCTATACAAAATTGCGATAAATCACTTTCTCCGAGTTTTTACGTCATATACCATGAGGGAGAAAGAGACGAGAAAAGTCGTCACATAATATTGCAGCACTTTTAAGTATGTAAAAATGTTCTCCGTCCACGCTAACTTCACATCATCGAGTCGCATAACTTACGTCAACGGATTTTGAGGTTATTTCCTATATTTGTGTTGATTAAAAAACTTGCAGTGGTTATAAAAATAAATCAAACATGATGGTGATATGTGCTATGCGTGTATGTTCAAATAAAACCAAACAAAGATTATAAAACATCACTTTTCAGATGTATTTCAACAGTTTTAAATATTTTTGACCGATCTTTAGAATTTTCACATTTTTAACGATATAAAGACATAAAATCAACAAAAAGCTTCCATCATTATTTAGGCAAACCTTCTGTTATTAGTGTTTGTGTGATATTTTGACTTTACAAATCATTTTCATGGTGTATTGATATTGTTTTGTTTAATGTGTTCAAATATTTTTATTAAAAAATTCCGAATTCCATGTGGGCCGTAACTAATAGGCTATCCAACATCCTTTAATATATCTTTGTCTCTTTCTATCAAGTCAGTATAAAGTCAACCGTCCTGACTACACTATTTAGCAAAGGTACCTCTCCATATATTCTTACTCCAAGGTTGCCCCCCTTGACCTTTACATTCAATAACTCATTTTATCTGTGAATTCAGGTCTCGTAGGGTTTTAACATTGTTTTTTCCGACAAAATAATGCTGCATTTTGGCTGATTTAAAACCATCTTTCTGACAAAATGACATAGTCATTGGTCAAAATGGTGTTTAACACATGGTGTCTCCTATTAGAAGATGGCATACCCTGGGAACTAAATGACATTACTCGAATATAAAATGCCTTATTTTGTAAGCTGTGAAGTAATTTTCCTGGTTCGAGACGGCACTCTTTGTGGATGTAATGATTTTAACCTCTAAATTCTTACGTTGTGGCATGATGTCAATATTCCGGTTCAAAATGACCAGTCCGTATTGATTATGACATGAACTTGTATGAAATAACTTATTTTTTGAATTGGTTATGTCAATATTCTGGTTCAAAATGACCACTTTGTGTTGATTATGATATTAACTTGTATGAAATTACTTATTTTGTAAGGGTAATGTCAATATTCTGGTTCAAAATGACCACTTTGTCTTGATTATGATATGAACTTGCATGAAATGACCTATTTTGTAAGGGTAATGTCAATATTCTGGTTCAAAATGACCACTTTGTCTTGATTATGATATGAACTTGCAAGAAATTACTTATTTTGTAGGTGAAATGTCAACATTCTGGTTCAAAATTACACATTGTGAACATAGCGATCGTGGCGACATCCCCTCTTTGAGATATTTTATTCTCCATCATATTTGATTGACAAACAAATCGATAATCAACGCCAATTCAAACGGTCACATTTAACGTCGAATCTTGCCCCGTTTTAGCTTTTGATCAAATTGTGATCAGCCGATAAGCAAAACATAGTGACCGTCATGGTCGACAACCGATCACAATTTGATCGTAAGCTGGAACGGGTCGGGAATCGGCGTTTAACAGGGACTGCTCAAATTTTAAATATAAAAATGGCGCTAACCTACACCTTTATATCAATTAATCAATTTTACTGCGTAGTTCTTACTTGTGATATTTTATAGTTTTAGGCCATTTCAATGCTTTTATGTCTAACACAATAAGTAGTAAACCGTGATCTCAACCATTGGTATATTACTTTGATGGGAACAACATTTCTTTTTAATTTTCTAATTTTAGGCTATGTTATATCGGGAAGTTTCTTTTAACCCTTACTAAAAATATGGATGTAATTCATTATTTGATATTAATATACATATTTATATAAATATTTATTTATGCACTGTTATGAGATAAAATTATTTTTATATCTATCGATGAGTTTTAATAAATGTGTCCTTAGAATTCTGTAATATATTTTTTTAGATTATGTTCGCACACTATGGCAACTTTGGGGATGCTATGTGGGGAGTGTTTTTGAGGAAAATAAGGAGACCTGGGTCTTTAAGAGGCCCATGTTGTAGGAGGGAGGAACATACAGAGGCCGGCAAATCGTTCCACAGCCGAGCTGTTGGACAAAAGAACGAATCGTAGAAGCGACCCGTTTTCATGTGGCGAAGGTCAACCTTGTACAAATGTTGGGCAAGTTTCCCGGGGAGGGATCAATGACGCATGTTCCTCGGAACAGCTTTCATTGAAATAACAGTAGAACAAGAATAGCATTCCCACCTGACGTCTGTGCTCCAAAGGTTGTTGATTTTTAAATAGGAGAATCTATCGAACGGACCACCCGTTTTGCACAGATTCTATGTTTTTTCAGGTATTTCGAGGCTCCAGATTAAAGGTGGCTGCCAAATTCAACAGCCAGGCGCACTTGCGATTTGTACAGGGTCAGCAGTTTGTACTATCAAAGTATCTGCGGGCCCTGTACAGTACGCCCCACTTGAGATTAACTTAACTCTGGCTTCGATAGAGCCCCCGCGCCTCAGCTGGTCACTTAAGGTTACACCAAGCTTGTCAGTGGAAGGCTTGTTGGGAAGATTACTTCTGTTGAAGGAGATTTAATTCTCATTGAGATCCCTTTTAGTTGTAATCAGACATGATTGTGTTTTTGAAACATTAAATTCAACGAGGTTATCTTTACCCCAAGAGGAAATTCTCTCTATGTAATCGTCCATTCTCTGTTTCAAAGCCTTCAGAGCCGTTGTAGTTTCTGTGCCCTTTAGGGGGGCTTGTTAAACAAAAAACTATCATGGGCTGCACTGTCATCCGCGTAACAGTGTATTGGTGCACACGACGAAAGGTCGTTGATGTACAATAAAAACAATGTCGGAGTCGGAACCGATCCCTGTGGGACGCCAGCATTAATTGAATGAGAGGAAGAGGTGATACCATCAGCAACCGTCTGAATCGACCTCTCCCTCAAAAAATCAGCGATTCACGTACACAAGGATGCAGGAAGTCCGTAAGATGGCAGTGTGTTGACAAAATCCTCGGTACCAAACCAGGTCAAAGGGGCAATTTTTATGTTTTACGGTGAATACCGCGCAAGAGTCCCAACTGCTCCCAACCGTCTAGAGCCAGTGAGACTAGCATCCCCAATCGAGTTATGTTGTGAGCCTGAAGGAAGATGGGAAGGGAAGGAGATGGTAAGAATAGGTCAAGTTATCCAGTTCATTATCCCAGTTTGACTTTATTTGTGAAAGAATATCACCTCAAGGGCGCTTGAGCAATAAAGCACCGGTTCTTCTTCACATATTACAATTCCAGGAGAGGGGGGGTGGGGTGGGGGGTTACCAGAGAATTTATGGTGGAAAACAACTGAAACCGGGTCCAAGTAAGTGATCCAGTCAAAAAATTATTATAAATTTTTTCTTTGGGGATTTTGTAAATTTCGGTAGATCTACCGATTTTTTGGTATATAATGGCATCACTGCTCGTAATCATATAAACACTGCGTTAGGTTAGGTTAGGTTAGACGCCACCTGATTTCTTGTTTTGTCTCACTTTTTAAATTATTAGAGGCGCATCCTTTTTAAAAATGTATTTTTTACATTAACTCCACACAGGAGTTAATGTAAAAAATTTGTCATGTATGCCACTATGTCATCTTTGAAGATGCTGTGTGGAGGGTGTTTTTGAGGAAAAGGACTGAACCTGGGTCTTGAAAAGGCCCATCTTGTAGGAGGGAGGAAACACAGACGCCGGGAAATCGTTCCACAGCCGAGCTGTTGAACACAAGAACGAGTTGTAACAGCAACCCGTTCTCACGTATCGAATGACAACTGTGTACAAATGTTGGACGCGCGTTTGGCGAAGTTCATGATTATGCTCCGGTGCCTAAGGCATCGATGATCAATGAGTTCTTCGGAGCATCTCCAATTGAAATACCGGTAGAACAAGGACACCTTTCCCACCTGACGTCTGCGCTCCAAAGATTAAGATAGGAGAATCTATCAAACGGATCGCCCATTTTTGCACAGAGTCGAGGGTTTTTTCAGGTATTTACGGGCTCCAAACCAGAGGTGGCTGCAAAATTCAACAGTGGGGCCTGGGATCTATTGTATATTTATGTATTTTATCCTAAAGGTCCTTACACACCTTCAGTTTTATTGGTGCAGTATAACTGTACAGTTTTATCGCACTGATAAATTTTAAATTTGCTTTCATGCCTTAAAAAAAAAAGTATATATTTGTAAGAATCAGATAAATTTAAAGTTATTATGATATAGTTAATATCAATTATGGAAGGTATTGCATTGCACTACTCCTGCATAACTTCCGGAATAAAACTTTATTATTATTATTATAGTGATTGTGTCCTGCCAGGTAAGTATGTTGCTGCATATTTATATAAACTAGGAATTAGAAACTAGAAAGAAGAAGTCGAGGACGCCCGAGAAAGACATGGCACGATCAAGTAAATCAAATACTTGAATCGGGTCATGTGAAGAGTCAGAATAACAGGAGAGTATGTATGAGACGATGTATGAATGTAAATGAAGCAAGGAGTGTGTGCCAAGACAGAGTTATATGGCGGTCCATTCTCTCTGCCTATCCCCGCGGGGAAACGGCGTGATGGTTAGTTAGTTAACTAGGAATTAATATTAACTAGAATTTAAGATTTGTACAGCGCCCTTGAGGTGATTTTTCACAAAAAACGGCGCTATACAAGTTATCCAAATATAATTATTTTTAATACGACTGAAGGTGTGTAAGGACCTTTAGAGTAAAAATTTCATTTTTAGAGTTATAGCAGTTTAAAATGATTGATTAGAGTCGTCAAAAAGAGTGCCACATTTGGAAGTACTTAATATGAGCAAAATCTGTACAATGGTTACCATTGTGTATTTATTATTCTCAAACTTGTTCTCCCATTGATTTGCAGGGTTGCCACAAATACAATTTTAATTAAATAACATAAAAGATTCATATTTTAATTGTAGAATGGTCCGGTTTTAATGGGAGCCTCACAAGAGTCCCAACTGTTCGAAGCCAGTGGGACTATGGAATCTACATTTTATGGAATGTCGCGAGGCTGAAAAGAGCGGGAGAAAAATGAAATGGGGAAGAGGAAGGTCAGAAAGTACCTGGCTATTGAGGTCTAGTCATTAAACATGGCTAAACCCAATTCAAGCAACATTTCAACTGTGAATGGTGGTCTTTCTATTAATTGTATGCAAAATTAAACATGTAAATACAATGTTAGCCAGTAAAATTGACAATCAACGCCATTTTGAATTTTCGACATTCAAACGGTCACGTTAATCGCCGATTATCGGCCCGTTAAAGCTTTTGTTCAATCTGTGATCAGCTAACAAGCAAAACAACATGACCTGTATGCTTGACAGCTGATCACAATTTTATCAAAAGTTGGAACGAGGCCAGGATTAATGGGGACCGTTTAAATATTCAAAATGTGATGAAAGCTTGGAACAACCAGAACTAAGCTTGGGGTGTTTTTTCTTTGAACGGAATTTGAATGACGAATAGCGCCATTTCTCTCGATTCTCGGCCCGTTTAAGCGTTTGTTTAAATTATGTTCAGCCTTCAAGTATTAAGAGTCGTGTTGTGTTTCTTTAAGGCTGATATTAATTTGATCAAAGGCCGAAACGGGCCGAGAATCAGCATTTAACGTGGAATGCTTAGTTGTCGAAAAATTCTATATGGCGCTCGTCATCGATAAAATTTATTATTATTCATTTTTCTCTTTGCTTCATTCATATTCATACATCATCTCATACATGCTCTTCTGTTATTCTAATTTTTCACATGGCCCGACTCAAGTATTTGATTTACTTAATCGTGCCATTTAAAAAAAAAAAAGGTTTTTTTTTTTTTTTAATTTTTAATTTTTTTTTTTATGAATACCGCACAAGAGTCTCAACTGCTCCCAACCGTCTAGAGCCAGTGAGACTATGGCATCCCCAAGTAGGGTATGTTGTGAGGCTGAAGGTAGTGGGGAGGGGAAGGAGATTGGGAAGAGTAAGGTTGGGAAGTACCTGACTATTCAGATCTGGTCACCAAACACGGCTAAAGCCATTTCAAGCAACGTTTCGATTCTGAATGGTGGTCTTTCACCAGGGCGATACTTAGAGTATCTACCACTCTGGAACGTGCCGCAAATATACTGATTATTATTTTTACATGAATTAAATGTGTTATGACACATATTACTTAAATAAAAGTCATTGGCGCACGCTGGGTTTGAACCCGCGACCTTTGGATTCGAAGTCGAGCGTCTTACTCGACCATGGAGGCCGTCAACCAGGCCATGTCTTCCTCGGGTATCCCCGACTTCTTCTTCCATTTATTTTCGCATCATATATTCTTTTCACACTCCATTCTTCGTTGATTCGCTCTACATGCCCAAACCATCTAAGCGTCCTTTTCTTGATCCTATTGATCACGCTTACATCAGCCTTGTATTCTTTCCGGATATCCACATTTTTAACAGGTCCCTTTCCTCATACTTTTTGTCTCACAACATTCAGGCTTCCATATTGCCACTTGTTGCAATAGTTCAACTCTCAACATTTCATGTATTTAAGAGGTAACGAAAATATACATAATGTTATTCATCGATATAATAAAAAAAATTATTCAATATATCACCGATTACAGCAGATATATTTATATTTTAATACAAAATCTATAATAAATCAATACATTTTGAAGGTTTCTGAAGAATTGCATCTTCATTACTTAATAATTTCAGTTTTCATTTTTCAAAATCAGTCGTTAATTCCATCCAACAAACTCCAACTACATTTAAGAACATTTACCCAGCCCTTGAAATCATGCCACTTTCTCCATCTCTTTCTGTTGCATACTCTCATCAATATAAAACGCTTCTCTCTCTTTCCTTCCCGCTGTAGAATGTTCCACAGTGTTCTATAATGTTCCATTGTTCCGGCGTTCACAAAGCAGACCCATTTCTCGGTCATTTGTTCATCGGTTCTGGGAGAGGAACAACGCTGCAACACTAACAGGTTAGCAATAGGGCATTCCTTTTTCCAAATTCCTTAATATTTTAACTTTTTAATTACTTTTATAACTCTCAACTCATTTATTTATTATATTACCATCGATGAATAAACTTTAATACTTAAATCTTTACATTTTCTATTGGATGAGATGATGCGAAGCACGTGTTCTCATCACATTAGCGAAATAACTAATAGAGTTTATTTTGCATTGTAAATCTGTGCAATAATGATTGATCCAACTTTTTCCTGTATAAAATATATCGCTGCGCATTTTTGTTGTAATTTTGTAAAATTGATTGCTTTGCATTAGTTTTGTGACTTGCATAGACGCCGACGCCATTTTGAAACGGTTTTAGAGTTCATTTAACTGTCTAAATTTGCGTTAAAATCTTACGATTGAACAATATTCTAGTTGACCCGTGTAAAATATATGACTGAAACTGTAATTTTGCCAAATTTCGTTAAATTGACCACTTGTTATTCATTTTTGTGACTCGTGTAGACGCCGACGCCATTTTGAAACGGTTTTGGAGTTCATCTAACTGTCTAAATTTGTGTTAAAATCTTATGATTGAACAATATTCTAGTTTACCCGTGTAAAATATATTACTAAACCTGTAATTTCGCCAAATTTTGTTCAATTGAACATTTGGTATCCATTTTTGTGACTAGTGTAAACGCCGACGCCATTTTGAAACGCTTTTAGAGTTCATCTAATTGTCTAAATTTGCCTTAAAATCTTGATTGAATAATATTCTAGTTTACACGTGTAAAATATTTTGCTAAATTTGTAATTTTGCCAAATTTTGTCACTTGGTATCCATTTTTGCTACTCGTGTAGACGCCGACGCCATTTTTAACCGTTTTGCAAGTCATCTTAAAGTAAAGTAAAGTTTTCTAAACTCATTGAGTGAACAATATTTTAATTTAAATAAGACAGTTCAACACGAATGTGTTAAATATATTACAAAAATGCAATTTTACCAGATTTTCCTTAAACTATCGCATCACATTAGTTTTTGTGAGTCATAAAGATGCCAACGCCATTTTGGTTCCATTTAAATAGTGATAATAATAAATTGCTTGATAAATTTTCAAATATCTTTATAAGTTCTTGATGATTTTGATGCTGGGTTTTATTTCTGTAATTAAAGCACTGATTTTTATTGTTGTTTGATAATTATTTTCAAACTATTTTCTGTCCGCCATTTTGATTTTCAAGTGATCACATTTTAAAGACCATTGATTTGTACACCTCCAGTTGTATAAGCTCCGGGCTTGGCTGTAGATTCATTTTTATTTTCTTGAGAAACATTGATGTCTATTTACAAATATGTTTCTGCTTTTCTAGTGTGGTTTGGTATCACCTTAATCCAGGAGGAGTTGAAAGAACTAGTTTATTTCTGGTGACATCATCAACAGTCAGAATGATCTCAACAGACGCTCTCCTAACATTTTCAACAGTCAAGAGAATCTCATCGGGTGGTCCGTTAACATTATAGTCAAGATGGTCTCATCAGATGCTATTATAACATCATCAAGAGTCAAGATGGTCTCATTGGATACTTTGCTAACATTGTAAATAGTCAAGATGGTCTCATTGGATACTTTGCTAACATTGTAAACAGTCAAGATGGTCTCATTGGATACTCCGCTAACATATTCATCAGTCTAAATGGTCTCATTGGATACCCCGCCAATATCTTCGATAGTCAAGATGGTCTCATAGGATACTCCGCCGCTAACATCGTCAACAGTCAAGCTGGTCTCATCAGATGCACTGCTAACATCGTCAAGATGGTCTCATTGGATACTATGCTAACCTTGTCAACAGTCAAGTTGGTTTCATCAGATGCACCACTAATATCGTCAACAGTCAAGATGGTCTTATTGGATACTTCGCTAACATCGTCAACAGTCAAGCTGTTCTCATCAGATGCACCGCTAACATCGTCAAGATGGTCTCATTGGATACTCCGCTAACATTGTCAACAGTCAAGTTGGTTTCATCAGATGCACCGCTAACATTGTCAACAGTCAAGATGGTCTTATTGAATACTTTGCTAACATCATCAACAGTCAAGTTGGTCTCATCAGATGCACCGCTAACATCGTCAACAGTCAAGATGGTCTTATTGGATACTCCGCTAACATCGTCAACAGTCAAGTTGGTCTCATCAGATGCACCGCTAACATCGTCAACAGTCAAGTTGGTCTCATCAGATGCACCGCTAACATCGTCAACAGTCAAGATGGTCTCATTGGATTCCCTCCTAACATATTCATCAGTCTAGATGGTCTCATTGAATACTGCGCTAACATCGTCAACAGTCAAGTTGGTCTCTTTGGATACTCTGCTAAAACAGTCAAACACCGATCACATCAAAAACCCAGGTATTTTCTTTTGTCTTTAACTTTGCATTCTTCTCTATAACGTCCAGCTTGTTATTTAAAAAAATCAATTTACTGAAGTACTTTATACTATGGATTCCCTATCCATAATAGTTGCCTTATTTTAGAACAGCTGTTCCATCAATATATCATTATCTCTGATCACCACCAAACTATCCCTAACATATTGTCAATTGATATCCACAAAAAGAACTACATAACAGTAAATAATGTGATTTCCATACAAATTTAATTTAGTCAGCATGAATCAGTTTATCGCCCATCCCTCGCTAGCGCTATCCCAATTAGGGATGCTATAGTCCCACTGGCTCTGAGCAGTTGGGATATTTTTCAATCACCTTCAGTCCTCAAGCCTTCTGGTTCTGCTCCAATCATCTTTCGTGCAGTCAGTCACGGTTTTGGTTTCTTATGTGATTACTAATTACGGTAAAAACCAAATTGATAATTACGGTATAAACCCAATTGTCTTGAATTATTCTGTGACTTCAAAACAGTGGAATCTATGAATTAAAATGCAGCCACACAGAATGTAATGCCACATACATTGGACAAACTGGAAGGGCTTTTTCAACTAGATTCATTGAACATATGCGTTGCTTTAAAAATAATAATGTAGAATCCAAATTTGCAGCTCATCTCTTAGAGAAAAACCAAGTCCCTCTTGCTAATAACGAGCCAACGCCTTTACACATTGAAAGTAAAGGTTTTAGATTAAATTTACTTGAGCAATTAGAAATAAACAAAAGAATAAATGATCCAAATATAACATTAATCAACAATCAAACAAAAATAATTTCATCTCCACTCCTTAATATGTTCAAGAAAATAAAAATACCTAATAATAATAATGTCATGCTTAATAATGCAATTTCGTAAAATAATACAATGAATGATTAAGAAAGGTACTTAACAAATAGATTTACAATTCACAATCGGGGGAAAAAACCAATGGTCAATCACATTATTAAACAATTAAGAAAAACCTGCCGTTAAAATAAAATGGGGAAAACAGATTGTTAAGTTAAGCACCTCACAGAATAATTCAAGACAATTGGGTTCATACCGTAATTATCAATTTGGTTTTTACCGTAATTAGTAATCACATAAGAAACCAAAATCGTATAAATAAGTCGTTTCCATGTGGCCTAACCACAGTTTGACAATGGCCTTAAACGCCGAAACAGCTGTCACTAAAAATAAAAAACTGAAAATAGCAGAACTCAATAATAATTATATTAAATTTAATTCAATTAAATTATATAAAAAAAAAAAAACAATATTTACTTAATTCACTAAGTAACCTGTGGTATTTTTCCCTTACAGAAAGTGAAAGCAAAACACTGAATGCAGAGATATGCAGGTAGCAGTGTTAGCAGACTACGGTGGTGACCTGACTCCAGTGAAGACCTGATTCTATTAGAGATCTGACTCCAGTGGAGACCTCTACAATGCAAGAACAGAGGAGCCAAGTAACTTCAACAACAAAATAATATTATGTTTCTTATCAAATTTATTATGTTCAGTATTTGCCATTTTCCAGAATCGCATTTTTGCACATTTGAGGTGAAATATCAACATATTTACAGTTACGAAAACACTAAACGTCTTACTTATTAGATTATTACGCGCCGGTTTAGCGGTAGTTTAGTTAAGCCGGACATAGGTCGTTAAATAAGGCGCATAAACCGTGATTATAAGTCAAACTTTTCGCTATTTCCAACCTTACGCTACGCTTATATTTACACCGTGTTTAAATGTATTTTTCTTATTCTGGGAAATCGGAAAAATCAGAAAAAAATGTCAGAAATTTTTCTTGCTTGAAAATAACATTTCTACCACTTACAGGCGTACTAACAAAACAGCCCATAATGTATATCCACATTCTAAAAAAACTAACTATCCGCAGGGGTAGGCAGAGAGGACGGACCGCCATATAACTTCTTTCTTGGCACACACTCCTTGCTTCATTCACATTCATAAATCGTCTTATAAACACTCTTCTGTTATTCTGACCCTTCATATGACCCGATTCAAGTGTTTGATTTACTTGATCGTGCCGTGTTTTTATCGGACGTCCTCGACTTCTTCTTCCATTCACTTTCGCATCATATATTTTTTTCACACTCCTTTCTTCGTTGATTCGCTCTACATGCCCAAACCATCTAAGCTTCCCTTTCTTGATCCTTTTCATAACGCTCACATCAGCCTTGCATTCTTTCCGGATATCCACATTTTTAATACCGTCAAACATGGTTTTACCGCACATACGTTTTAAGGATCTCATTTCCACAGCATTCAGTCTACTTTCATCCTTCGTATACGTCAGCTGAAGATGGAGTGCCGTTTGCTTAAATGTGTAATTTTCACATATGGATATAAATGAATGGAGCACCACCAGCTTACGGAAATGGTCAACAGTGTGCAAGGGGGTCCTTTCAGATTTGGCTCCCAACATCTAGTTAGCGCACTTCCTGATCAAGTTCCTCAGCAATTGAAATGTTTGATTAGCAATGTTTCTCCTTTGGCGACGTTGTTAGGTAAAGCTGTCTCTGGAAGTGAGTTTACTTACTTTAAATTATCAAAATATGTCACGTAAAACGTAAAACAGAGCATGCACATATTATTTATGGTGGTGAGTACATATTCTTCGGAACCCTCGACCTGTACAAGGGAAGGCGCGCATGATTTCATTGTCATTAGACTTATGTGCAGAATGTAGTTGTCACATTAAATATCTCTTTGTTCCACTTTACTTGAGGTGAAATATCACAAAACTGCGCTATATAAGTTCACTGTTATTGTTATTTTACGTTTCTTTATCTGTAACTTATGAGTAAATAAATAGTTGTCAGTCTATGTGCTGGGAAATTGGTTACCGTTAACTAGCTTCAGTCCTGGGATATTCTTATCAATATGTTTATTGTGAGACACTCTTGTTTCAATGTCCTTACTTGTGTAGCGGTTGCGCTGCGCTTCGCTCCCCCCACCATTTCATCATTACTTTCTTCACGGAGCTTCCATGTCGGAGGTGCTGGGGGGTTCCTGGCACTTGCTATCATTGACATGATCTGGGTGTAGGACATCTGCCTATTTGACAGGATGAAGTTGCACGCCATTGAGATGCCAATGATATTCGGTGTCAGGTCACCATTGGTGTTCGTGATATTGATTTTTGCCAGTATGTTTAACTTGGCAGCACTAGGGATCATCGAACCGGACATAGCTGCCTCAAAGAACTTCTGGCCCCTTTCCAGGTGCTCCCCAATTGGAGTGGAAACAAGGTCCCTCCTAGCTCTTGGGGTAGAGAACAAGATTGACCCTTCGAGGTTTAGTACAAGGCCATTGTTGAATAATGGGGAGGCCTGGTCTGGGATCAGTGATGCAAAGACCGTGTGTTGCATCAGTATGGGGAGGTTGACCCCCTGAGCCTTCAATAACGGGGCTGTGATCTTCCCTGGCATCATGGCCTTGAGGATCACCATGACTGTCAGGGAAGGGGAAGCCTGAGAGATCCTGGCCAGAGTCACCACTTCTGGCCCCTTCTTGTCCTTCAAATTGACACTCTTAGTGATGTCAATTGCATACTGGGCACACTTACGCCTGAAGAGGGCAACCACTTTATCATCCATGCACTCTATCATTTTGCCAGGCTTGTTGCCCCTCTCTAAGAACATCATAATCAAGAACAGGATGTCGTTCTTGAGGTGGCAGCCAGGATACAGCTCAAACTGAGAGCCACCAACCTGGATGACCTCGGGTTGCTCATCCTTTGCCCGGGGGTTCAGTTTGGCCTGTCCGACCATTTTGGCAATGGTCCTGGCTGGGTCAAAACCGAGGTATGCAACACACTGCCTCATACCGGGTAGGGAGTCCCAGAACTTATCTGTGATCCTAGCCTCAAATGCATTGATCACCCACGACAGGTTGCCGTCTTCCTTCGAGAGACATAGCTTCATACTCTCAACCAGGTCCTTGATGTCGGCCCTGGTCAAACCAGTCTCTAGTAACTTCGATGACATATTAGATGCTTGCGACATGTTTATTTATATATTGTTGAGATTTCCTAACTTTGTGTGTGTGACTTTACTAGGAGGGGAGGGATGTAGCGGTTGCGCTGCGCTTCGCTCCCCCCACCATTTCATCATTGTCTGAAACAACTAACCAGTCAATAAATGCATTAGCTCCGGAACAGACGTGTCTTTAAATTGTTTCAATATTTAACGGCATTCATGTCTGCCTTCTAAAACACATTTGTTTCAATACTTTACTGCATTCAAGTCTGCCCCAGGAACACATTTGTTTCACCATTCTTTCTTGCATTCACCTCTGCCTCCTGGAACACACTTGTTTCTACATTTTAACATGCATGAAAGAAGTTCCCAGGCAATGGAGATGGTCAACAGTGTGCAAGGGGGTCCTTGCAGGTTGGCCCCCAACATCCAGTTAGGACTGTTACTGGTCAAGTTCTTTAGCAATTGAAATAATCAATTACTGTAGAATTGGGTTTATTCTCGTAACACTCTGTAAATGCAAAAATTTCGATTAAAATGTCACGTAAAATGAAAAACAGAATTCATTATTTTGCCAGGGATGATTTGGCTCCTGACAGGCTGCGGCTCACAGCAGATATCTGCTCCGTCCGTGAAGGTTAATTATAATGTTTTTCTTTGCTTTTCTGATTTATTCCATTTAGCCTTAAGCGTTTGGCAGTCAAAGTTTATCATTTTATTTATATTTTCCTTATTGTTTTGCTTTACTTGAGGTGAAATATTACAAAACGATACATTTTTTTTATCTGTAACTTATGAGTAAATAAGTAGTTGTCAGTCTATCTGCTGGAACATTGGTTACCGTTAACTAGCTTCAGTCCTGGGATATTCTTATCAATATGTTTATTGTGAGACACTTTTGTTTCAATGTCCTTACTTTCTATCATGTCTGCCCCCTTGAACACAATTGTTTCAATATTTTATGGCATTCAAATCTGCCTCCTGGAACACATTTGTTTCAATACTTTACCGCATTCATATCTGCCTCCTGAAACACATTTGTTTCAATACTTTACCGCATTCATGTCTGCCTCCTGGAACACATTTGTTTCAATATTTAACTGCATTCATGTCTGCCTCCTGGAACACATTTGTTTCAATATTTTACCGCATTAATGTCTGCCTCCTGGAACACATTTGTTTCAATACTTTACCGCATTCATGTCTGCCTCCTGGAACACATTTGTTTCAATCTTTACCTCGTATTCATGTCTGCCTCCTGGAACACATTTGTTTCAATACTTTACCGCATTCATGTCTGCCTCCTGGAACACATTTGTTTCAATCTTTTACCTCGTATTCATGTCTGCCTCCTGGAACACATTTGTTTCAATACTTTACCGCATTCATGTCTGCCCCCTGGAACACATTTGTTTCACCATTCTTTCTTGCATTCACCTCTGCCTCCTGGAACAGTGTGCAAGGGGATCCTAAAATACCTCCATGTTCCTCCTTTTTATTAGATTCCCCTTTTGATATTAAAAAGATTTCCTCTTAAGGGCCTAACACGTAGATCGAAGTATATTTTTGTAGAAAACAGTAAACATTGACTAGATTTACAACCTTTCTACTAACATGTGTATTGTGAAACACTTTTGTTTCATTGTTTCTATTGTGTAAGACTCCTGGAAAATTTTTAAAAAAATATTCCAAGTATTTGCGTTCATTATCTTTGTTCATCGACTGAAGCAACAAGTTTTGGGGGGCATTTTTATTCTATTAGCTGCTGTTAGTTTGACAATACTCAGAATTTGATTGATGTACTAATATTTTTAAAAATTTTAAACCAAGATAAGTGTTTGAACTAGGTCACGTCAGAGTAGGCAATGATTGTCAAGAATTATTTATTTTCTTCACAACTCCATACGGGAGGCCCTGTGTGAAAAAAAATTCCGTCAGGGCCTATTTCATCTTTGGGGATGCTGGGTGGAGGGTCTTTTTTATGGCAGAAGTGAACTTGAGTCTTGAGAGAGGCCCATGTTGTAGGAGGGTGGAAACACAGAGGTTGATAAATCATTCTACGGCCGAACTGTTGAACAGAAGAACAAGTCGTAGATGCGATTAGATTAAATATCTCTTTGGTCCTCTTCATGTTTTATCACCTATAACTTATGTTTAAATATGTTGCCAGTCTCACCACTGGATTATTGGTTACCCTTAACTAGCCTCAGTCCTGAGATATTTTTATCAAAATGTTTATTGTGAGACACTTTTGTTTCAATGTCCTTACTCGCCATCATGTCTGTCCTCTTAAACACATTTGTTTCAACATTCTTTTTAGCATTCACGTCTGCCTCCTAGAACATATTTCTTTCAATGAAGATGGTCAACAGTGTGCAAGGAGATTCTGAAATACTCCCATGTTCCTCCTCTTTTTAGATTCCTCTACTGATATGAAATTGATTTCCTCTTATTTTTCTGCCTGCTTTCTCTAGCCGCTGTTGTGCCGTGAGGGTGTTTACGCGATCTCTGTTGTGCACGGTAAGCCGGCCTTACAAAATTAATGCGTTTACCCGCTCATTTTTAGCCTTTGTTGCTAGTCGTGGTGATGCATTTGGAATAATTTAAAATATGGGACACACTGAAAATTTGTTGAGGCGTACCTCAATATTAGAATTTACAGATAATTTCAATTTTACAATAATCTACTTAAAAGCTTCGCATGACAGGCAAAAACATCACAACCTGCCGTCCAAAGCCACAGTAATATCTTCCGGTGTTCAAAAGGTTAAATATATTTTTATAAATTGACTAGCGAGTACCCGGCGTGCTTTGGAATTCCACTCAAAGAAAGAAAGTGTTTGTGCTTTA
>JAGWCC010000916.1:0-107209 GCA_022651775.1 Drusus annulatus | reverse complement strand
AAAAAAGGGGGCCCCCAAGTTTTGGATGGGGAAAAATACAAATTGAAGAGAGTTTTTGAAGTATTGGAGTTCGGTTTAGAATAAATCCCCTTCCTGAAACTAAGATGCATAATGAGTATAAGAAAAATGTCTTAAGGTCTTAACTAAAAACATACCTTTTCAAACTCTTATATCCTTTAATATAAGTAAAATTTTGTTATATTACTCACATATTCTGATTATATTTTCCTTGGGTATTTTTTATTAAATAATGTACTTTGTCCAGAGTGTAGTTTTGAACAAAATGTTACCATACTGAGCCGATCAGGTAAAATTTAAAGTGCGAGTAGTCCACCGACACGTGGCTAACGCTGGTGGGAGCATTTTTCATAGCGTATTTCCAATCGAGCAACGAATCACCTTCAGGTAGATAATTTATAATCAAATCCCAGTATTGTTCTATAAATTCTGAAAGCCTATGGAAAGGAATTTGATGTCCCTTAATATTTCAAATTTCTTTTGTCACTGTAATAAATGTTTCTAGTTAACAACATCAACAATAATAAAGGATATAATAGGTTCTGCCATAACATACAATATGCAGTATTTTCAATTTGATGTCCTTTGCGTGCAAAATTTTATCTTCTCCAAACTGTTTTTTTTTTATATAACTTTTTGACCTGCCAGGTAACTATGGGATATTATATTGTCTGCATGTATATGATATAAATAAACAAAATTATATTTTTAACTGTTGTACTATTAAGTATATATAATTTCCTTTTTTAGTAAGTGCGTACGTAGGAGTGTGAACTTTTTAAATTTAGATACTGATAATAATTGAAATTATCTAATTTAAACTATTTTTTTAATTTTTACCTACTTATAAAGAACTTACGTAAAATTTACTTTAGCGGACATTATTCTAAATTTAAAATGGCTTGAAACAACAATTCTGTTTTCTTGGCAAAGCATGTTAAATCGCGTGATTTTTCACGGGTAATTAATATTGTTTTTTTAAGAAGCACCACGCCCATTAGTCAAATGCTTTGCACATATAGTTTTGTATTACCAATTGATGGGTTGGTGAATAAAAATTGTCAGTCATTAGTTATAAGCCATAGATCATCTTTACTTAGTAATAAGATGAAGCCTTAGAATTAATATTTGTGTTTTATCAGAAAAACGGCGTTATACAAATTATTCCAATAATATTATTATTGTTATTATTTAAAGTAAATAATCCACGTATTATATATCTTTCATTTTAAACATTTTATTAGTTAGTGTTCAGAACGTTTTACTTACCTAGCATATTAACTTTTGTACACTATTCATTTAATTTTTTTTATTTGTTTATTCATATGTCCTTTGGTTACACAAGGTTAACGTAATTTTTTTTTAATTAAAATTATTTTATTTCATAGTAATGCTGTTTTATTTAGTAAAAATGTATTATTTTTCAAATATATTTCATCTACTTTCATCGACTTGATGTACCATAGATGTTAATCATTATTCAAAGCACTGATATAAAGTTTGCATCGTTCGTTTAAGACCCATTACCGAAAGTCATACAAATTATTTCTTTAGCGTCTCTTAAAATTTGACGGCAAAACTCAACCTTTCGTCACCGCACATATTACTTAGGGTCAAGAGTTTTAGGTTAAACTACTTTATTAAGTTGTTACACCTTGTAGACTAAATATTTATCTATGAGCTTGACGGATTACCAGGGACTAAAATGTTCTAAAATGTTTTTCAAATTTATCAATCAACAGCATCAAAATTTTACCTGACAGCGTACATAGATAAAATAAAAAATTGAAGTTATTTTTTTTTATGAGCTACGCGGGAATCGAATCCACAACAACCCCCCTTCCCTCCCCCTTTTATATTTATCTGGAAGTGAGTTATACAATGTGTAGGCAATATATTCCAAAGATTTTATCCCATATTTTATGGTGTGTGTAATTGGAATGTGAATTTTATTGTTATTTCGTGTGTTATGTTGGTGGATGTCTTGATTGTAAAGGGGTTTGATGTTAGTGTGCCTTGTTTGCTAAGTAATTTGTAAAATGGTGATTGTGATTTCATGTTTGGAGAGGATCTAGATTGGAAGAATACCGGTATTTGAATAAATGTCCCTGACATGAGTTTCTCATGGAAGAACAACATTTCTGAGAGCTCGGTTCTGGACCACCTGGAGGTCAGAGATCATTTTCTTGGAGGCAAAGCCCCAGATACACCAGAGATAAGATAGGTGTGAGTGAATCATGACATAATAAACCGAAATGAGTAATGCAGTGGGAAGTAATCCTTGCAGCCTATAGAGAACACCAGTATTGGGGGTAATTTTCTCCCTTACATAGTTTGTGTGAAGATCCCACGAGAGTTGTGAATCTTTGATAAGGTCCAAATATCTTGTGCTCGATTTCTTTTCAAGGTAATTATCTCCGATTTTGAATGTTTCTTTTTAACCTTAAGGGTTGATTTATTAATTCTCAACCAGCTTGCGAGGTGGTTAATTTCTGCTCCAAGCTCCGCTAGTTTTTTTCCACTATTTCTAAAAATTGGAAATCACTCATTCTACTCGAGCATAATAAATTTGTATATTTATTTATTGGTTTACGGTAGAAGTACCTTTAAATACCCAAAATAAATCGATGAAAAATTATAATTTGATTTAAAAACATACTTATTTAAATATTAAATATTTTAATTAACAGAATGTCAATGAAAAAAAAACATACACTAATGTACTGCTTTAAAAGAATTGTGTTATATTTTGTCAGCTATTTTCGAGCTATTGAAAATATCCGCTACATCTGCATATTGGTTATCTAGGTGTTAATACACGAAGCAGTTTTGAAATTATTGTTACAGTAACAAAAAGTTTTGGTTATTATTATTACTATCAGTAAAAGTATTCTACAAGACACTTTCTACAAGAAAGTAAAGTTATTTATAAAGGTACATCTATACAGCTTATTCAAAATATTTCTAGCCTGGAAAAAAAATCTTTTGGAAGTTCTAGAAAAGTTTTTGATTTTTACTATAAATGTTTTCTAACTATTATCATGAGTCAAAAAATCTGCATTTTACATAAAATCTGTTTTTTTTTTTATTTTTCTTTTTGGACTTCTTCTTTGGAGATATTCATAAAAACAAAATACGTTTTTGTAGTGTTTCTTAAAAATATTAGCTCTGATGCGCCGTCAATATTGATCCCGTGTTGTTGGTATTTTCTGATCCACAACATTATTTTCAGAACCAATATCGTAAGACTGTAAATTGAACAAGTCATAAGAAGTTAATTATATATGACACCATTTCGGGATCAGATTTTGAATTCACTTAGGCCAGGCGCGCACGGGTGACTTTTGTCACGGCAACAGTTTCGTCACTGTCACTGTCTATCAATCGAACACGCACACGGTAAGTGACTGTCACCTGTCAGTCACGTCACTCTTTTATTTCATGGATTTCAAACAGGCGGCAGTGGTTTGTGCTCTTATAATTAGACATAGAAAAAATGCTGGAAAGAGACGTTATTGGGTACATCCTATTAGTAGTGAGAGGCTGCTCAAGGGAAAGTTTTACACTTTATACGAGGACCTCCGAGCCTATCCCGAAAAAGTTTTTGGGTTTCTTCGCATGAGTTCCAACAGTTTTGATGAGTTCTTACTACTTTTGAGGCCTGAAATAACTTATCAAAATACAAACATGCGCATAGTTGGTTATTCCACCAGAGGAACGACTTGTTGTGACTTTAAGGTAAGTTGTAATAAAACATTTTTATATTTGTTTACTCATTTTTTATACTTTTACTCATATACCACATCGTAGGTCTCCGATTCATCGGAAAATAGCTGCGTTGTATTTTCAACATTATTAATTGTTCAAAATTTTTTTTTGTATTTGTATCTGCACTTCTATTTTTTGTACTAATTTCCAACCCTCTTAGCATAGGTATTAAAGAGAGAGCAAAGATGGTCTCTTGGTAATATTGTTTTTTTTTTTAAGTAAATCTAGTAAAGATTCTTAATACGATTTATTTTGAGGAAGTGAGACGTTTGCAGGAAGTCCTCCGTCATATCATTTGATATTCTTCTTCATCTTCGGCATCATCAAGTGGAGTAGCATTGGCACTTGTTGATCGTTGCTCCAAAGTTGGCAACAAAAACAGAAGTATGTCAAAGTAGACATATTTTCTTCGTTTTGAAGTCGCCAGCCCTCATTTCGTTTCCTTTTGAGAACGAAGTTCTCGCGAAAGGCAAGCCCTTATATTCTTCCATCTTGTCTGTACTTGACGTTCTGTAACAAAAAATATTTAGAGATACCTAGCAAGAGGTGCAAGCTTCAATATTTTAAGCTACGAATATTTAATAAGAGCAACAACAGTAAAAGAAATAGGAAATACTACATGCACACAAATCTGGAAAATCCTGCAACCATTGTTTATGGCCGAAAATAATTAAGGAGACTGGTTAAAAATGGCTGATCAATTTAATGAACGCACCAATTTTCCCAATATTATCGGTGCAATCGACGGGAAACATATTAGAATTATCAAACCACAAGGAAGTGGTTCTAAATATCACTACAAAAAACATTTCTCCCAAGTACTCATGACATGGGTGGACGCAGATTATCAATTCGTATACATTGATGTTGCTTCTTTCGGAGCAGCCACGATACAAGCGTATTTCTAAACTCAAAAAAGACGTCAACAAAACACATTGAATGTGTCCGGTGTCTACCTGACGACGAGAATGTCAAAGTGATGCCGCTTTGTGTAGTTGGTGATAGAGCATTTGGATTAGCTAAACAAATTTTACGTCCCTTTGCTAAAAAGTCTCTTTCATACAGCAAAAAAATAAATAATTATCGTCATCCAAGGGCACGTCGAATTTACCTTTGGAATTTTAGCTAGTCAATGGCGAATTTTTCATAGACCTATTGATTTTAATGTGCAATTTTGTCACAAATTGTAAAGGCATGCTGTGTACCTCACAATTATGTACGTCGTAAAGATGGTATAAGATTCGATGACATCGTTTATGAGTGTCAACTCTGAAGTGTATCAATAAGTCCAGAAAACAGAACCATGTCTGTTGCAAATGTAAGAAACTATTTTGAAAATTAGTTTACATCATCACAATGGTCAGTCCAACTGTGGCAATATGACAAATTGTAGGTTAGTTTATGTTAAAATGTAAAATATCTGTAATAAAGATGTAATATATAAAACTGAATTACCCGTTCAATTCTTTCGTTTTCTGTTAATCTCTCTCAGACATGCGGAAATATTTTTTCACACCCTGCTCCCCACAATGTCTTCTTGGCGTTTACGTCAGAGTATTCTTTCGGAGATTTTTTATACAATGATGCTCGTTGTTGACCTCCCGTCATGAAGTTGTATGCGGAACTGAGTGACGGACTAGTTCTCGAATGACATTTAGTCACCCGTGCGCGAGCGCCTATACGTACAGATATGGTGACAGTTTCGTCACTCAAAAGTCGCCGGCCAGTGGAACTGAAAAGTCACCCTAATGTCACGTCGCTGCGTGCGCGGAACTTCATACACTCCCATAGATTTGGAGAAGGTGACAAATCTGTTGCCGTGACAAAAGTCACCCGTGAGCGCCTGGCCTTAAAGTGAGGATGCCTCGGTGACTTATTGAATAAAATGAGAAAGATATTGAAGCGATATAAAGTGGTGAATATTATGAACGTAATATCAATTTGTCAAAAATAATAAGTTTTAACGTGTTCCCTTACACTTCTCTAAAGTAATTCACTTCCTCCATTCCATTACGATCATGGTTAACACGCTCATGACATTTAGTCTAGAGGCTGTTGGCTTAGTTCCTGTCGTAACGCAAAAAGGTACCTATTTTTTCAGATCTTTTAAAATGTAACTTTAGTGTATAATAGCTACCAGTCTGGGTGTCGTGGTGATCATTTCTCAGTATTTAAAATGTTTCAAGGTTGGTTTTTCGGTATGAATCATCGAATAATAACTTTATCAATTATTTGTGATATTTTAAGCACGCCAACATGAACTGAAAACAATGACATTTTTTGAGCTTCTTGTAAATTTGAATTTGTTTTTAATTTACCACATCATGTACTTAGTAAGCAATTATCTACAAATTAAAAGGCAATAAGTATGACTAATGGAATGAAAAAATAGCTTTGTATAGGGAGACCACGGATATTTTATTATTTTTTTATGACTGACTTGTTTCGCTAAGTCTAAGCATCAAGGTACAAAATTAAACTAATAACTAACAGTTTAAATTTGTGCCCTGAGGATGCTTAGGCTAAGCGAAACCTGTCGGTCATAAAACTTTAAATAGTATCTGTGGTAATATGTGTGGGTCTTAAACAAAGCTATTTTTTTCATTTCATTAAATATATCAAACCACAAAGTGATTGTTTTCTACAAGAATGTAAACAATTAAAAAAATAAAATAATTGAAATTTAAAAAATATTGCGTTGCATTGGAAATAAACAACTTTCAAAGTTTTTGTGTTGTCGGTTCGTAATTCACATTTCAACCATGCCTAGAATGATGGAAATTTTCATGTGCGCGTAAAAAGCTTTAAAAACGTTAGCCATTTGTTATGGTCAGAATAATGCCATTCCGACGACACTGAGGGAGATAATTCGTTTCAAACGACTCGCGAATTGTTCCTGAATGCCCATTCTAAAATACCAAGGCGGGCTATTTGGAAGAGCATCCCGGGAAAGTAGGCAAGAATGGGCTAGAATCCGGAAAGACAGTCGAGCGAGGCGAAAAAATTACAACTCGGAGACGCCAGCAAATGGCAACTTGAGGAAATTCCACCCTGGAATTTATGAACGTTCCCAGTGGCACGCGCCTCGCTCTTGTTCTCCAACGCTGCCATTACGTGATCGTGTTAACTTTGCAAATAAGTGTGAATAAATTACTCTCTGCGTCTTGTATTTTATTAGGCTGACTCGTGTTTACACCGTGCCTTCTGGTGGTAGGGATAGATAATGGCGGAGTAATTAAATTACTACACATGATGCTATGTATACCGGCCTTAGAACAATTATTAATAATTTGATGTTTTGGATAAAAGTTGTGACAGTATTAAAAAGCTTATTATATAACCTATCTATAAATGTGAAGAGTTTACACAGCTTGTAAAAAAAATAAGAAACATTGTTAAAATCACGTTTCTGATGGTAGCTTTGTTAACTCTTCTTCCTTATCATTAATGTCGAATTTTAAAAAAGAGTGGTGTGACGGAGCTATCAGCGGCAGAAAAGACATTAAAAACGGAATATTCTCTCTTTTTAATCATTTTTTTCACTATTTTAAGCTCCCCGCCAAATAACACGACCCTTTAGAATAAATAAAAAAATCAATTTTTGAAACGAGTTATTTATAATAAGGTACTTGTGAATATGATTATTTATTAAAAACTGAAAAAATAAAAATAAATCTTAAGTCGGTTATGTTTTGGTTTAGTAAAAATCTTAATAAACATCAATCCTCCAAAGCAATATATCAAATATTCATCGCCAGGCTTTTATTACCCTTCCGACGCGAGCAGCCGACAGATATGGATTAATCTCAGCGCCGAGCACGTCGACAGAAAGCCGCCGAGCGCGGCTCGTCCCACGTCCCGTGTGCCGCGCTGCTCGAGGGGACCGACTGCCGAATCTGGCCTCCCCTGGGGGGTGTTCCGGCCGGAGGCCTTGGCCCACATGGCAGCCTGTTGCTGGAGCTGACCCACTTCCCTCGCTCGCTTGAACTTGTTGCACGCGTCCCTGTTTACCGGCCCGGGCGGCCCTGCTCCTGCTACTGCTACTGCTGCTGTACGACTATCGTTAAATGTACCAACGCCTAAAGCATACATGCGACTATCACGTATACATTTGTTATTTACATAAGTTATTACTCACGCAAATATAATACATACGTACGTACCTACTGGCATTGCTAATACACTGCGTTTGCTTTGGAATTTGTAAATTTTGTGATGGAAAAATATTACAACTACCTAGTTTTTTTTAATAAAGACAAACATTCCCTGCCTTACAAAATTTTAATTATTCCAACATGCATCGTAAAAATAGATTTTTTTGGGATTGAACCTCCGACGCTTTGTACCATTTTACTACAAACCGTTCGTACTAAACACTGTAACTTTGTACAGAATGTATCAATACTTACTCGACAGACTTTAACCAGTGATTCTTGAGCTTATATGATTTTTTTTGATTTTGATCAAAATGACTCAAGAAAATAAGCTCAAGAATCGCTGGTTAAAGGATGTTGGGTACGCCCTGATACACCTTGAATACACTTTATTTACTAGGGGTAGATACAGTTTCTTTTAATTAGTCATGACGAAGGTACGGCTATGTTAAAACTAGTTGAGCGTATGTAAATAAATACGGTGATGCGCACATAATGTTTGATCACGCTTTACAGTTCCCGCTGAAAGAGCCAGTTGAACTATTGCGAAGCCGGGGAAGAGAAAGACAAGGGAAGTAAGAGGGTGAGCACCTGTGTTTTAATATCTAGTCACTAAAGGTAGCTGAAATCATTTCAAGCAACACAACGCGTCTCGGTTCTGAATCTCATCGATACTTGGTAATTGTATATTAAATACAATTACCAATAGATATGTGTATATTTCTCAGACGATTTAATAAGTTTTAACAAGTAAATTTATGTTTATGCCTCACAGCTATTTCACCTCCCGAAGGCATTGTCGAAATGCCGAAAAGCCTTTACTGACACATGTTAGCATCGTAGGCTTACGCTCGTATCGGCAAATACGGGCCTGTGCGCCCCATGCTTAGACGCCAATGAGTTCAATAATTGCATAACACGCTTAGCAAATGATCATTTGTACCGAAAGGTTTTTTTTTTATTATTTTTAGTAAATGTTCCACCTATATTCGGAATATTTCTAGCTGTAATTGTTTTTAATGTATATTTTTGTGAATGTTTATTATCATTGCTGTAACACCATTTTTTCGAAATCAAGATAACAAAACCTAGTTTTGCATTATTTATATATAAAAAGAATCTGAACAAAAAAGGCGAATTAAAACAAAAAAGTTTTCTTGTAATCTGAAAAAAAATTATCGGCTTAAGAAAAACAGCTCACTACACACCTTCTATGAAATAACAGCTCTCTTTCAGTTTACCTTTTCATATTTCTTCTACCAGCTAAAAATAAGGATCTTCGGTATTATAATTTTTGGCTTTTAACTTTTTATAAAACTCAAGCACCAATAACCTTTCACTGTGTGAAAATTTTTATCTGTGTTTTATAGGAAAATCACCGATTTCTGGGAAGCATATGCTACAAGAATATAAAATTAAAAATTCTATCTTAAAATAAAAAAAGGTTAATTAAGTTCAATCTTCAACGACAAAATCGTAATTATAGCTGTTGCCATCGTTGTATATGATGTCTGCTGTGTAATTATTTAATCATTAAATTTTAAGTTGAAGTAATCCGTGATAGTACTCCCTTTCTAAGAACGAGAATTTTCCCAATTAGGAAAGTAATTATCACAAACTAAAAATTGTAAGGATAACTATATATATATTAAATTTAAATATTACCTAATGTTAGTATTGAGTAAAACATGTTTATTATGCACAACAAATTTAATAAATAAAAACAAGGACAACAATCGGTTGATAAGAATGTGAGCACACTCAAGGTACAGGTAAGAAGGTTACTTAAAAATGGTAGAGATTTGAATATATCTACTCACTACATACCAGAGTATAAAATATACTTCATTTCCCAGCATCTGTATAGCTATGCTGGGAAATGATATGCCGGATCGTTACACATCTCTGTCGCGGAGCACACCTCTTGCCTCATTCGTTAATATATACTTTTATCCAAGCTTGCAATATCTTCCGAGATGGTCCCCGACTTTTTGATGGTTATGACACTTTTTATTTCGATCGCTCTACATGTCCAAATCATCTTATAAGCAACCCTTTCTTATTTGTCTTCAAAGCGCTTACGCGTACATCGGTCTTGCATTATTTTTGAATCTCCGTTTTTGTTTATTAGTTATAGTACTTAAAGTGTTATTTTTATTCTATTTTTTTTACTACATTTCTATTGTTTGGTGTATTTATAATTTGTGTGATATTGACATCAAAGGGACCTTAAATTAATCCTATATAATAATTATTGTTACGTTGGCATCTGATGAACACATCCAAAGCTGAAATATTGAACGTCGTAAAAGTAATGCACTATTCGTTTATACTTTAAGCAGTGGATCATAAATAAACTAAACTATCTATTTTTTCACGAGTGTTGGACTAAATCTTAATAGCCTTATTTATTTTTAAATGTAAAAAAATTGCTCCTGGAAGTATTTTTTTCTTTCCTCGTACGATAGAATCACTCGGAAATAATATCTAAATTCATAGAAAGTGGAATGCCGACCTACAAGGCGACAATTTATCATTTACGGCCACTTATATGGAAACATTTATTCACAATAAACCTTTTTGCCCAACCCCTGCTTACCAAAAAAACAAATTCATTTGATTATTACATAAATACCTTGTTTACGTAATTCAATTTATATAAAATGTTACCCTTTTTAGTAACAAAAAATACAGAAAGAGATACAAAAAAATATTGTTTGAGTCAAAGTATGTAATGGCAAAATGAAAAGAGAATATGTGCCTTTATAAAAAGTTTTCAGGAGAAAGAAAGCGGTTTGCCGGGAAAAATAAATGTGAGCGATCTTATTATGGCTAGATACAGGGTAACTGTCTTTCACAAACTCTAAGAATGTAATATTTTGAATGTGGGTAACTTTTTGGATATGAATACAGAAAGTAATTTGTACAAAATTATTTGAATTTGAGTGCTAAATAATTGTTTGAAATAAAAATCCCCTTTTACAGTTTTAAGCTTCATCATCATATGTATTACTGATAAATATGAACAATCTTCAAAGAATAAGAGAACAGCACAAAATTACGTTGTAACAAATCCCAACTCGAACCCGAAACCTTCCGCTATCCGGCCGTGACGTGACCCATCCAATTCTGCCATCCTCGTTGAAAACTGTTAAAATTCCGATTTTTATTTTTACGATCTATGGCAACAATTTTCATAATTGTGAGCAAAGTGCTATCCGAACACAATAAATAAATTATTCTTTATAAAGATCTTTCGTTCTAAATAGCCAAATAATACAAGCTCGTGTTATATTTTCCGCAAAACAAACAATCAAATGCAGTAGCAGATTAAGTAATCATATTTCATGAGTTGTTCAAAAATATATTAATTATTATTTGGAGTTTGAAAATTATTTTTGCTGTTTTTTTTTCCCGTGCTTAAATTGTATTGATATTTTCTCTGGAAAAATAATAATAAATTCTTAATTTTAGAATAATTTTACCTTTGATATTATAATTATTTGTATCCCACGCGTTCATAAATAGGTACACGGTAAAGGTTTTAATTGAACCCACATAGAGGTATCAATTAGCGCCTTTGAGGTAATATTTCGCAAAAAATAGCGTTTATTGAAATTACCCGTGTATTTTTAGGCTGCCTACCGATGAGTATTGTGATTAGTTGACAAGCATAACGATATGACCTTTATTTTTTTCAGCTGATCACAATATAGTAAAATCTGAAACAAACAGGCAATCGAAGTTCAACGGTGACCGTTCAAATGGCGGTAGTCTTTGAATTGTATTTAAAGTTTGAAACAACCCGCGCTTAGTATTTTGAACATGAAATTAGTGAACATCAACTATAAAATAAAAAATCTGTTGCTAGAAGCTGCACAAACTTTCGAACGATGAGCTCTGGCGTTATATTTTTGTGTGTTTTTTTGGCTGAAAATTCAAAGCCAACACGTTTTTTCTGCTTGCAGCGTCATCGTCAAAAAATAAAACGAAAACTGATAATTTGTTTACTTAATATTTTCAATTCAAATATGTGAAAACCGTGGAGTAAAGCTAGAACCTACCTGCATTATACATTTTATGTCAACCGCTTTCGGAAGTACGCTTACATCGGCAAAGAAAAAAACATCAAAACTTGTGTAAAAAAGTTTTTTTTTCCGAAACCGGTAGACAAAATAATGAAACGTACCTATTGTACAAAACGAGGTGATTTTCTATTTTTCATATGTTTACAAAAACATAAATTAATATTTTCGCCAACCCAATATTATATGAATGGGTTTACAAAAGCGATATCGATCGCCCAAAAAGGTTATTTTTGTCCCGTCGGTAATTGGGTACTTTTGCGGTCAGTCAGTGCACCTGATTATAGCTATTCCGGCCGTTGGGTAAACCCCGGAACACACCGAGCGCTGCGTACATATTTGTTTCCCTCTGCCAGCCGGTCGGCCCGCCAACCCGCCAGCCCACCAACCCGCCAACCCGCCAACCCACCAGCCCGCCAGCCCGCCAACTCGCCAACCCGCCTGAGCAAACACGCAAATAGGCACACATGTAGATACAAATAATGTCCGTCTGATCCGTAAATGAATGATTAAATGCTCAATGTGGACGTGTCTAGTATAAGTTTTGTTTTGAGAACTACGTCCTTAAAAGGAAAATAATAGCGTGTCTTAAAATAACGGTGCTTACAATTGAGCTACATTCGTTGAATCCTTTGAACTTTTCCTTGAATAGTAACAGTAAATTAAATATTATTTTTTACTTGTCTAGTTTTCGTTTTGTTCTGCAAATCACGCTCGGATAAAAGAAATAACATCGCTGCCTAACAATAGCGCTTAGAAGATATTTTATTTTGGCCCCAAAAAAAAAACAGAAACAACTGCAATTCCACTTAATACAAGAATAGTGAAGTTAACACGACAAAATATTGAAATAAACAGAATAAGTGTAAGCAAATTATGACCTAACCAAAGGGAAGAATATTCTCATCAAAAAACACATGACGGTAAGTTCTGTCGTTTTTATATTTGCACAGATTTTCTAGATCAACGCAAATGTATTCAACTCCCAACGTCATTACCATTATAAGTTATGGAGTTTTAAAAACATCCAGTTGATGTGCCGTAAGGCAAGACGCCATGTTGTTTGTTACAATTTGCATACTTTTTAATAAGATAGAAATTTATTGAAGCCGGGTTGTAACTATCAGTCATTTACAAAAGAAAAATAGAATAATAAAATTAGAAACAAGTTTTCAGAAGCTTTTTCAAAATACCCTTTGATACCTAAAGAACACTGCCAATTTATGCAAAGTTTCAGCTTTCATGTTAACTAAAATTGTAAATAATTAAATATTTTCACCATGAAACACAGTGTTTACATTTGTTTAGACACGTTTTGATAATGTATTACATTTTATTCAATTGAAAAACAAGGTGGTAAGTTATTTATCAATAAAACATATATATTTAAACTGAATCATTGCTACACGAGTAAATTAACCTTTACTAATCTAATAATCCACATATATCTTCAGCCACAAAAATACTCATCCTTCTTCTACTACCTTTACTTCGATATATACAGGGTTGGAATCAGAACTCTATTTTGAACTGCCACAACTCACTATAACCAACTTAATATTAAAACAAACTGCTACTTGCAAGAATAAATATAGGATATTTTATTTTACGGTGAAAACACAAATACAGACAGTAATTAGCAAAATAGTATAAATCAACTGGAGAATTCGCCTGCATCTCAACTATTTCTCATGGTTTTATATTTTATTACTATATACATACGTAGCAGATAAATATAGCTTCGAGGAACTGAAAGGATTCAAAAATGATTTTATTTTTATTTTGATGATTCTATGACCCGCGTGTTGAGAGTAGCAAAGGGGTTGGTAGGTCTGTCAGATTAAAAGGTAGCTCGAATAAAATTCTTGACATGGAATAACATAACAACATCGTGCACGGACTTATCCTTGCGATATGAAGCAGGCGCTTCGTTGACAGATGAGCATTTACTTTAAGATAAGGACTTACGGTAAGCCGTGTGTTAAACTCGTGCAATACGGGTGTACTTTTATTTGTAAACAAGTTTTTTATTTTCAAAGTGATGTATATGTTTAATAATAACAATTAACATTTCAATGCATTGTTTGTGTTACATATTTTAACAATATATAGATTATATTAGAAAATCATGTGTGGGGTATCATACATTATTTTAACGAAATAAAAATTACTTCGTGTGCGACCACAGATTTTATTTTAATTTTAATAACCGGTTTCGCTTAGTCTAAGCATCATCAAGATACAAAATTAAACTTTGCAAAAAATACATAGTGTGCGGTTATATATACACACAGAGAACATAATATAAAATAAAGTTAGAGAACAGTGAGAAAACAAAAGAATAACATTTCAATTATAACAAGGGAACAGAGGGAAAGAGACAGATCATATGAATTGAAAGAGGCAAACGTCAACTGAGAAGGCGATTAAAGAATGATATGAAATTTTATGAGTTTACAGGAAACACACTTAATATTGGAAAAATATATATTGACTAATTTTTAATAATTCTACTACTATGGTCCCAGGACGCCAATGAAGTGTTGTTTTTTCAATCATTGTAAAAAGGAAAAAAAACGTAAGTCAAAAAGTTGGGAAGCCTCTGGCTATGCAGATTTGATCATCAAATATAGCAAAAACCATTTCAAACGACGTCCCGTTTCTAAATGGTAGTCATTCAATGGGGTGATACTGAGATTATCTGTAACTCTAGAGCGTGCCGCAAATAATCTAAAAAGACTTAATTTAAAATGCATATAAAAAAACTATTTTAATCAAATTTATTTATAGTGGCATTTTAATTTTCAAAGTTTGACTCTCCTGTATTAAATAACTTATTCAAACTGCTAAATAAATTATCGTTTGCAAAGTTTACCTATTCCAGACATCTTAAGCATTCGATCAACGCTGACTAGGAAAACTGTAGAGTTATCTGTAGACAGATTTTTGCTGTTGTTGCACGGTAAAATACGCATAAAAAATATTAAGTATTCACTTCGTTGAAAACCCGCCACATCCTCAAAGGTTTGCAGACAAATTAATTTTAGTACGGAAAAAAAGTACTAATTAGTAATTTAAATTAATTTTATAAAATGCTAAAAAAAATTCATCAGCTTTGCAATAAACCACCTCATTTTAGGTATTAAGTTTCTCTAAAGTTTTCAAATTACTTTCGCAATCAGACGCACGGCCACTACAAAGTTACAGCACTTTAATCTTTAATTTTAATTTTTCTTCTTACAAAAAATAGAATTAATCGAATAAGGGAAAAAAAAACAATTTGACAGCAGTGACATTAAAATAATGATTCGGTAACAATGGATTCCTTTTATTCCCTCCTACTATTGCATATTTAACAAGTATTTCTTGTTTATCGTGATTTATGACTTATTCGAAGGAAAATTTGACAAGGTGATTAATTTACGCTTATGCGCGTTGTCGGTTGCAGTTTTCTCCCAGTATTCAATGCTAACAATCGGAGCGTTATGTCTGAGATTATTACAAGTATCTACAAGAAAATTATTAGAAGACATCGCACCTCATGGTTGCAATCCTTATATGATTCACAAAAATGCTGATGACAGACAACCTATAACAGTAGAAAGCAGAAAGGGAATAAATGAAGAGAACAAATACATTTTGGGTAAAACGCTAGGGGTCTTAAAAACAATTCCCTTTAATAAAAAAAATTTCAATATTCATAAATTTCCGGGTAACATATTGACTACAGTTAATACACTTACTTAAAAAAATACGGGCATATTAAATTAAAGCACCAGTGGCAGGCACTTTATCGTGGGAAATAATATGTTCTAAGCATTGAATAACTTATTTTATGTTGGCACTTTAGTGAAATGGTATTCTTGAAACGATAAATTATTTTAGCTAGTTAACAGTCAACCGATTAAAAAATAATAATTTAAAAGTGTTTAAAAACATAAAAATTAAAAACATTTGTAAAGATATAATAATAATAATAATAACAGTGAACTTATATAGCGCAGTTTTGTGATATTTCACCTCAAGTGCGCTTCATGCTAAATTAATTATGCTAACAAGATTAACTAACAAGGAGAAAATAATACATAAAATGTATACAAATTAAAACTATCTACAATAATGATCGTTATCATAAATCACGAGAGAAAAGGTTCAGATTTGGGTATAACAGTGTATGTGTACATCAACAGATTAAAAAACAATTTACTAGGAGCTAAGGGTATAAAAAATCAGATGAAACAAATTAATTCATATTAACACATTTGTCAAATCAAAGAAAAGGAAATATGATTGAGGACAGTTAATATGTTGGCACTTAAAACATTAATATTCAAGTATTGTAAGTCAACGATTCTAAAAATGCAAACAGTGTAAATATAGCAAGTAACAAAAAGAAAATAAATATTTTATAACAATGAGTATATGGTTTTCAGTAGATAGTGAAGACATTGAGTTATAATGATAGAAGAAAGGAGAAAACCGAAACAAAGCAAATTAGGGACGTTTTCAAAGAAATTAAATTTTGATAAGTTACGTTTTGTATGTGGGATTTTTAAACAATCTGGTTTTTAGGACTCGTTTGAACTCTGCTAGGTTCTGTATGTTGGCAAGTTTTGTGGGAAGCTTATTCGAGATAACTGGACCAGATACACATATATAAAGGACATTAAGATAAATTTTAATATATGACAAAGGACAATCAGTATTCTAATAATAAATTGGTATTCTAATTTTAAAAAACTTTCGTTTTTATTTCAAATAAAAAACTGCTTTATTGTGATCTTTGAAAACGATGAATAAAACTACCCGCCCCTCCTGGAAAAAATGGAACATGACAGGCCACTTGAGCCGCAGGCACGTGGAAGCTTTCGTTTAATGACCTCGTACAAATGGCATTTTTACTTTCCCAAACTGTTTGGAGAATACGTAAAATGATTTACTTACAATCCTTTTGTTTGTCCAGTAGGTACGTCCCGCTTGGTGAAATATCAATCACACTGCATCATTATACTAACAGCATAACTTTCGAAGAAAAAATAAAACCTTGCGATTGCAGTTTAAAGCAAGTTATTTTACCAACTTATGACTTAAAAGGCTTAAGCTAAATAATAAATTCGACCATTACCATCAATTTGTTGAAGTAGTTTCCTCTATCAATATACCCGTAACGTAGATAAAATGTGGCTTTGAATTGTAAACAAAATTTTAACTGAAGTTAGTTCCGCTATTAACAAAACTTATTCGGAAACGCGATATACATCCGCCAGAAACTTTCTGATACCTCTCAAATTTTAAAACAATTTTGTTGATTGGAAGCCTTTCTTTAGATGGAAATGTTTTTCAGAATTTGATAAGTTACCCTTCAAAGGTCGGCTTTGAATTCTGCAATTCCTTTGAGGTAAAGGTAAATAAGGTCTTACTTCATCACGAAGAAATTTATATTTGCGTTGTGAGTGCATCTTTCCCACTCCTTGTCTTGTATTGTATTTCAACACTTTTTTTTGTATTTCATATTTTTAAGATAGGCAAACGTATGACTAAAAGTTATTTAGTTTCTGTTATATTATTGAAGGAATAACATACGTATTTCCTGAACCGTAAATTACGTTGTGTCTTGCTATGTGTTTAACAAAAGTAGATCATATGATATTAATGATAAACAGTTTGAAATTTTCAAAACTTGTCAAATTAAAAACAATAGTCACACTTTGCAATGTTTTTTTTTCTTCTTCAAACAATATCAGAAGTATTCACACTAGGTTTTCTAATATTATAAATATTTTGGGCGAAATGATGATCACACATATATATTAATATTTTTGGTTTCGTTATTGTTAGTTGATTACTACTGAAAATTCATTTCGGGGAACGAAATAATTTCGATGCCTAATTATGTTTGTAATTTAATTAGTTGTAATCTTTGAGGTTTAGATATATGGCCTTATCGACGTGTAGGCGTCTCAGAATTTATAATCTTATTGCTTTTTTTAAGAGTAGATATCCGAGAAAAATGTTTATTTATAGTCATATGTTAGAGGGCGTTTTAAATAAGCAAATATCTTTGTTTCGGGTTGGAAAATAGAGTATAGATTGTTATTATTACATGTATTACTTTAGACAAAATAACTTGTTATCCATAATTTGAATGAGCGGGCTCTGAATTTCGTTATTTTTATCGTAGATATTAATATTTTATTCCATTTTTTCTGCTGCAACGAAACATGTTTCGTCACAAATATGTTAAAATAAATGATAGTTTGAAGACAAGCACCTCGCGTTTTCGTGCATCAAAACACAAAGACACGTTGACAGATACGGGTCGAAAGGACAAGAAGAGAGAAGGAAGTGATGTAAGGGGTAGTGCCACTGGTTTGATGAAATCATAGGTATCTCACGGTTGCGATATAGAGGGTAGAGAGAAAAGACCAAGGAGTGGTAGACAATGGTTTACCAAATGCGTGCTCCCCCGCCCGACGGCGTAATGCTGGGCGGGATCTGAAGATAGTACTATGACCAGACGCGGCCAGTGGTTAAAGTGCGGATACGAAGAAAACGAAGCTGGAAGGAGACTCGCCTTGGAAGGCATAAGCTGTTGAGAACGCATAAGATAACAGTTTTTCCAAGGCCAACGTAACATGACAAATGTTACGATGAAGGAAGTTTTAGTGAAGAATATGTCTGCGATTCATTTTTAACAGTGACGATTTAAACAATGGAGAAGTGCCCCTATGGAGCATTAGAATGTATCTTTGATCTCATTAAAATCCTTCTTTTTAGTCGAATCATTATAAATTATCTACACTCGTTCCCTTAATTTCAGTGTTATTTTCATAAAATATCCTTGAGAGGGGAAGCAAAACACAAGTAAACACAAACACAGAGAGTATGTAGCTTTATGGGCTAGTCGCGTTTATCATAAAATAACCAAACCTATTTTCTAAAATTTCACGAACTTTCGACAACTTTCACATTATCCTATCAGTTGGATGTCTGCAGGGTTAAACTTATAATTGATATTATTCCGTTCATGTTTAGTCGGATAGGAAGAGCTCAGATTGTTTGTAGTGAAATAAGCGAACCTTGGAATTAGAGCCCTTAATGCTAGCAGCACAGGCTTAGCCTCCTCCCACACCCTCCCTTCACCTGTCCTGGCCCCCTACCGGCAACCCGCAGGCACTGAGATAAACAAATAAGCACGAGTATTGTTACACAGACGGATGAACCACGTCATAATAAATTTAAAGAAGCTTACCGAAGATGGGTGGAGGCTTATTAAAATGTTTTTACTGTTGAGTACCAGTATATCATTAACGAACCAATTTAAAATTAGTTGGAGATGTTTTTTTTTTATTACGGCTTAACTCAAATACAAAATAAACGTAAAAACTTTTCTTTAGTGAGAATAACGTATAAGAATACCAACTACTCCCAACCGTGTGGAGCCAGTGGGACTATGGCATCCCTAATTGGGGTATGTTTTGAGGCAGAAATTAGTGGGGAAAGGAAGTATATCGAAATAAGAAGTTTGATAAGTACCTGGCCATTCATATCTAGTCACTAAACACGGCCAAACAGCCATTTCGAGAACATTGATTCTGAATGGTAGTATTTTACCAAGGCAATTCTGAGAGTATATATTACTCTGGAACGTGCCACAACTATTCCATGTATTATTTTTAATCAACTAATTGTGGAAAAACACAAATAAATTTGATTAATGTATTTGTAGTTGAGGGTCGCAACCATTCCATCGCGGAGGCTGTCAAACTAGATTGAATTTAATGTATTTTTTTTAATGTGCGTTATAAGAAAATTAAAGTAGATATTATATTTTTTTTTTTGAATATTAAAACTTAGATCCGCACCATTTTGCGCGCGAGCTTAACTATTCATAGAATTATCAGTTTTCATTACCAATTATTATTTTTTTTTTTTATGTTCACCAATACCACTACATCAAAATCTGGAAGCACTCTAAATAATTTGATTTTATCCAGCTCGGTACATTTCTCGCTGAATAGGAATTAAACCTTATCTAAATTGAGTCTCAACACCTGCCTAAAATAATAAGTTATAGAACAATCACAAGAAGGATGACCGCTTAAATAATCTGTAGGTTACAGAAAATATACATTTTTGACACTACTGCTTTGTTCTCCATTACAAGATATGTACCCTGCCATCATCGCTTTACCGCATCAGTGAAGAATTTAGCATAAAATTAGAGGTCAATTATTCTATATTTATCACCTCACCACCCCTTTCAGTCATATTATAGAATTTAAATAAATGTGTGGCGTTGCTTGTACTTCATAAGATTGATTAAAATGATACAAACAATGACCTTTTAGTAATTAGTCAACACCAGGTTTTTGCTGAATACCACTTGATGTTTAATAATAATAAATGGCTAATTTATATAGCGCCGTTTTCGTAACAGAAATATCACCTCAAGTGCGCTTTACAGCATAATCAACATAATATTAAAACTAACACTTCCTACTAACTTATGCATAATACTTATAACTAGTGACTTATTAACTAACATATATATAAATATATATATATATATATATATATATATATATATATATATATATATATTTATATATATGTTAGTTGTATATTTATATATATTTTTATACCATTATATATATATATATATATATATATATATATATATATATAATGGTTGTTGCCCGTGTTGTCAGACCTAAGGTAGAAAAAATGGAGTAAGCAATAGTAACTATTTATATATATATATATATATATATATATATATATATATATATATATATATATATATATATATATATAAACTATGTATAGCACTCGGACTGAGTAATCAAAACTCTAGTGAAGCAAATCGACGTTATTGTGGGTGTGATAATTCAAAAAGGTGCGTTTTTAGTTTTTCTCCGAACTCAGTTGAGCTGTCGATCTTTCGCAAATGTGAAGGGAGGTTATTCCAACCTGTAGGGCCTGCTACGGCAAAAGCTCGGTCTCCAAAATTGATTGCGTTTAGGTACAGTGAGTCTACCTATATCCGTTGAAGATGCTGATCGAAGAGTAATTTGTCTCGTATTAGTATCGCTTGGAATGCACAGTTCCAACAAGTAAGGCGGCGCCATGTCATGTTTCGCCTTAAAAATCATCCAACCTAATTTGATTTGGTTCCGTTCAGGACATTTAAGTCAATGAAGGAGGTCAGGAGAAGCCAATGAAGGTTTGTCAGATTATTTCTCAGCAACCGAAAAAAAATACAGATTTTGAATAAAACTTTTTTTTTTTTTTTTTTTTATTAATGACAGCAAATCACTGCAAGTCGCTTGTAGTAGTTGATATTATGATGATCAAAATCTTTCTCGCCTTCTGAAGCTGGCAATTTCATACACACAAACGTATTAATAATAAGCAACATTCAGGCGTGTGGCCAACGCGTGTTTCTACCCGAGTTCAAAACTAAAAATTAATACATATTTCGTGTACTGATAGTACTTGCCGTACGAGTATAGCCAGACTAAGCGCAAGCATTCAATGTTGCAGCAGAAAGACCAAGTCAAGGGAATCAAATAACAATCACTAGGTTGTTGCCTTTCACTAGAACGGTCGACAGTGTTTTTTATCTGTTTGCTTCGTGATTGAATATAACATTCCTCTTGGTCGACAAACAAATTAAGGTCTAGCTGTTTAAACCCCCCTAATACTAATATAATCCTAATACTTATATTTTATATCACAATACCATATATATGGTATTGTAATATTTGACTCAAGTGCGCTCTACTAATATAAACTTAATAAAATATTATGTAAATTGTACACTGCCCCAGCTCTAAACACGGATTTCCTAGCAAACTGGCACAGCGCTACCACCCTTATATTGTAATGATGAAAAGAATAATAAAAAATTATAACCCCACCCAGGTGCTCTTTGGATAGTTGATAAAATAAAATTTACTGAAACCCAATTGTAGCGTCGTTCGTCAAATGTAATGCCAAATATACTGCCAATTGTAATGTTGGGCACCAAATGTAACCTAGTACCTCTATTTTTTTTTGTTTTTTTTTTATTTGACATATATACCTATACGGCACAAACATGTGCCATTGACATAGAAGTAATCAATGAAGAAGCAAAATGGGATGTGTAAGTTAAGTAAGACAATAAAATCTTCATTGTAAACACTTTAAAAATAATATTAAACTTTAAACAATTTTTTTTTTTCTGTACAAATTATTCTTCTGTACAGCCATTAATATCATCGCTGTTACAGCTGGCGACGAGTCCTGGTCACCTCTATAAACTGCATCTACTTCTAGCGCTTCCTCGCTGTTTCCACCTAGTTCATTATTTTCAAGTGTTTGCCGGCAGCCGATTAAATTTCAGTGATCCTCCATCCATTCCATCATACGTGTCATAAAAAGCAAAGCTCTTCGAACAATAATAAATTCCAACAAAAATAATCATGACTAATAATATAACGATATTTTGTTCTATCGGAATATATCTAAACATGTGAAAAAATATATTCCGATAGATATTATATATTATATATTCAGAATCAACGTTTTTTGTTCTATCGGAATATATCGAATATATTTATTTATATATATATATATATATATATATATATATATATATATATATATATATATATATATATATATAAATATATAAATATATATATATACAAACAGATACGAATGACCATATTCCTTTAAAAATATGTATCCATCGATGGTTGATGTGTTGAAAGTTTCATCACAATTCAATGAATAGCGCCATTTTTTTTTAAATATTTCAATGGTCTTCGTTAAGCGCCAAATGTATACCCGTTTCAGCATTTCATCAAATTACGATCATTCGGACAAGCATAGCAGTATAAATTTCATTCTTGTCAGCAAAAAAAAACAAATAGTGCTGATCAATGAATTGTGACAATGTGGAATCTGGCAATCGTTTGAAATATCCCGCCTAACGCCAAGGTAGCAATATTCAAGTGTCATAAGGTGGACTCAATTTTACCTCTCATCATTTTCGGGAGAGGGCCCATCTAGGTGTAGGTAATCGTCTTCGACCACCAGTCAGTGGTTTTATACGAATGGGTTAACGACTGTCAATAAAGATTTAACGGTTTGTTTTTCTCCAGGCCACGGAACGCAGCGCGATGGCGAACACTTAAGCTATTCCCCGGCGGTAATGCCCTCGGGCGGGGATGGTATTACACGGGAAGGTGATCTTCTCCCCTGTATAGACAACTACACGGAGGTCGCTAAATATGCATTCACTAAAATCTTGTGTTCATTTAAAAATATATATATTTTATACAATTTGTTCACTGGACAAAGCGCATGATTTGATTTTCATTATTTACTACCATTTCTATACTATTTTTTTCTTATTAAAGAAATGTTAAAACAACATGGCATCTTGTATTATTTTTTTAAAGTTTTTTTGATGTTTTGTGATAGTAAAAAATAGCGAGCCTAAAATTATTGCGTTTACTTATAAATTACAGACAGATTTATCAAAGTTCATGACACCAAAGCTCGCAGCTTTGAGAACTTTCAGTGGACGCACAAACCGATTTTCTGCTTCGGAAAAAAAAATACTCGAACCGAATGGTTAGAATTCACGGCAAAGTATTTTTTTTGTTTGTACCGAATATAATGTACATTTCACCAAACATCTCTCAAAGTATACAAAATAAACTATTGGCATAATACGAGGGTAATTTGAAAAGTTTCCGGCCTTTTTAAGAAAAAATTTAGTTCTTGAAATAGTCTCTTTGCAACTCGATACATTATGTTCAACGTTTCTCCCATCGTTTTAAACCGAGAGAAAAAAAATTGTCTAAATCTCCGAGATTTTTTTTCAAATTAGGAAACAGGAAAAAAATCACTAAAAGCTAGGTCTAGCGAATAGGGTTGGTGCGAAAGCAATTCAAACTTCAATTTCGACATTGTGAGAATGCACGTGTAAGCCCAAGCGTTATCTTGGTAAAACAGGATTTTGTTGTTGGCTAAATGTGGAAGTTTTTTCTTAATTGTGGCCTTCAGTTTATCCAGTTTTTCAGTTTATACAACAATGAATCGTAGTGCTGTCCGTTGATTGTTTCACCCTTTCCAAGGTAATCGATAAGAATTATTCCACGGTTATCCCTAAAAACTGTCGCCATCACTTTTCCTGCAGAGAGAACGGCCTTGGCTTTCTTCGGAGTTGGTTCCCCTACCGCAATCCACTGCATTAACTGCTGTTTGATCTCAGACGTATTGTGGTAAATCCAGGATTTATCTACGGCTTTCATTCATTGCAAAAATTCCGCTAGATTTTTAGATACAGGCTAAGATACTCGCGTGACATCTCCGTCCGTGTGCACTTTTGGTCGATCGTCAAGAAACGCGGCAGCCAGCGCGCGGATACTTTTCTCATATCTAAATTTTGATGTAAAATCTTGTGCACCTATTCAGATGATATTTCACAAGCCTCAGCAATATCCTCAACAGTCGATTGATGTCCTTACATCACAGTTTTATGCACAAAATCGATCATTTCGACAGTTGTAGCGATTTTAGGGCGCCCGGGACGTTCCTCGTCTAAAGCATTGTAAATGAAGGCGAGACTTCACCGTATACAGAATCTAACTCGTCTTTTATTTTCCGAGTCGTTTTCTTTTTAAAATGAAGTAATTTTATCTGTGCGATACTCAATTTTCTCCATGGTGACAGAAAATGTCAGCCGTCAACTTTGAAAGAGTGCCATAGACAAAGTGATGATCAGAACGACTTATATTTTTGCAGTTAACATATTTCAAGGCCATCTATCGGACGGCGAAAGATTTTTTTTTCTACAGTTACTTATGTCGATGAGGCTGGAAACTTTTCAAATTACCCTCGTACATTTGCGATGATGCACTGCCATAGATATACGCAGGTATTACGTGTATACTTCATACGTTACCTACATGATCGATAATATTTCAGTGTTTTTATTTTATTTTTATTCAAGTTAGCAACAGTAAAGGCAACCGATACGGTGGCCAAGCAATCGAAATCCTCATCTACGAATCTTTAGATTGCAGATTCAAGGCCTGGCACGCGAAAATAAATTTAAATTAGTTTATTTAAATAAAATAATTCATTTGCGGCACGTTAAGGGGGGTAGAGTATAGCCCTGGTGAAAAACAACTATTTAGAAACGAAACTTTATTCTAAATGGCGAATGTCGTGTTTAGTTACCACCTCCCTTTAGCCTCACGACATACCATACCATAGTCCCACTGGCTCTGGACAGTTGGGACTCTTCTGTGAAAGCATACAGATTTCATCGGGACCCTGTATAAACTATATATACTAGTATCTACGCGTAATACGTGTACCGTTCGGTTCACGACCCCTATATCAATTACCATTGTGGTCGAAGAGTATTTCACCATTAGTGTATTCTTAAATGAACCAATATATAGAATGTATTGAAATAGTTCAGCAGATTTACAATTGGAATCTTTTACAATTTTGTTTACAATGACAACATATAATGCATATTATATTATTATACTCACGGATAGAATAATGTGTGTAAAAGATAAACTTTTTCAGTGTTTTCTAGGAAATTTAAGAAAGGTTAGGATAGGTTTTTTTTTTCTAAAAATTGTAACCATAGAAACATTTTTTTTTTAATTTAAACCGGGCGTGCGCCAATAACTTTTATTTAATTAATATGTGTCATAACAAATTTAATTCATTTTAAAAATAATGAAAACTATATTTGCAGCACGTTCCAGAGTGGTAGATACTCCAAGTATCGCCCCGGTGAATGACCACCATTCAGAATTGAAACGTTGCTTGAAATGGCTTTAGCCGTGTTTGGTGACCAGATCTGAACAGCCAGTTACTTCCCAACCTGCCTCTTTCCAATTTCCTTCCCCTTCCCATTACTTTCAGCCTCACAACATACCCTAATTAGGGATGCCGTAGTATCACTGACTCTAGACGGTTGGGAGCAGTTGAGACTCTTGTGCGGTATTCATATTTAAAAAAATATATATTTTTTTATATATATATTTGTTTTTGTAAAAAAGTAGTAAGAAAAAAAATTGCTCACTAGTTTCGTAATTTATATGACACATTAAGGGCATTTTAAGGACAAATATTTGAAATACCTAAAAAAATGAGAAATAAAAAGCAAGTTTTAAGTTAAGTATGCAGAATTGTTTTTTAGATACATATCTTTGAAGGAAAAATAAGATGTGTCAGAAAATAAAATAGTGTGCTATTATTTTTTAAAAAAGGACATGTGACATTATGACATGATTACATACAAAAAACGATAAAAATTGTAAATTTTGTTTTGGCTCTCCTGAACATCTGCGTTTATTGATTTTCTTTTCTTCTTTGCGCACACAGATGTATGTTAAACAATTTGAATTATTTTCTTTATTGATAAAAAATAATTAATTAATTTAAGCAATTAAGTTTGTCCAATCAAAAACTATTTCTACATACGCAGTAAATATTTCTTATTATCTATGATGAAATATATATACCGGTTTATTTCTTTTAGTTTTGATTTTGTAACTTAAAGTATTATTTTATTTTATTGATGTACATACCTCAACTACAGCAATGAAAGTAAAATAAAAAAATCAACTTACCATGAGATTTAAAGACTATTTCAAATTTATTTAAATAATTCTAATGTATCTATATATTTAGTTTTCGTTCGTAACTTTTTATGAGCATTTTTTTATTAACACGTGAGTTCTTTACCCCTCATATGTGAAATTGCCCAAGATCACATTCAAAGTTTAGTTGTTTTTTTCGATGTGTGTAAGGAATGACACCACCACCGCTGCATGTGGTTTTTATACCCTCCGGGTATTAAGTATTAATTTAGTTTCTTGCCCTCACCCTTTTTCCAATGTCCTGATCAGCCTTTCCATGCTCGTGAAAATACAAGACAAAAACCTTGTTGCAATGACAAAGTGCTTCGATTGTTTTTTTTTCATCGGGGTTCCTTATTCTTTAAATATTTTATGCAGCAGATCCCGCGGTTTGGCGATTACATCGACCACGAATGCTGCACACGAATAATTTATCATTTTTTTTAATTTCAGACGTGAAAATCTCTCCCAGCCTCAAACATACTCGGAACTCTTGGCATCAGTCATTTAAATATATTTAATAAGTTTCCAAAAACTTTAACCAATCAATGTTTCAATAATTTTACTAAGATCTTTGGTTTTGAAATTTTAACCATGTGACTATTATATATATATTTTTTTAAATTGACGATTAATCTGAAATAAAATGTGTGAGAAATAACCGCTCTTTCACCCACTCGCTGACGGATGGTTATCAGCTACAGACATCTAGTACGTCCTACAACACCCCTTCGACTACAAATATCACACTTGTCGCTTGATGCTTACCCGATCTCTTGTGTTGTCCCTCTTGTACAGTTTCCTTAGATTTATTTGACTTTACTTTTGTTCCTAACCAATTCAGTCCGTGGTGTCAAAGATACACAACCTCTAAGATACTCGTGCTTCTTACGAAAAGAAATGAAACAATATTAACGGTTCATAGGAATGCGTGTTGGGAAATACCGGGGACTAAAAAAATGTTCTTTGGTTAAATCGATATCATACCCGCCTGGCAAGTGGAATTTTCCAGTACTAATGTCGGTAGTACCAGAAACCCTTTTTATTTTCCTTGTTTTCTGTTCGTAAGTTGCTGTTTAAAAAAAGGAATATTAAAATTCCTAGTATTCAAATAACCTGACAGTATTGAATTCTTTCTACTCCCACAATTTATGATCAAGGGATTAAAGATTGAACTGACGACGAATGCGAACCCGACGATTTGAGTATTAGGCTTCAAAATGATAAAAATATTAGCATTATTTTAACACCATCTCTCACACAGTCATTTGCAACCTGAAAACCAAGCTCAGTGCTCGATCACGTAACAAGAAATAAGCAGGTTCTGGTAAAAGCCTTTCTCGAGAATTTCTTCACTTACTTTACCTCCCATTATCATTTCTCACGTTCTCGTCTAACGTCTCCACATGTATTAGTAGTGATTTTCATACTAATTATATATGTACGTTTATTCAATTTACATATATTACAGAGTGTTATTTCTAAATTTGAAACTGCTAATTCGTGGTGGAACTTCATTTTAATGATATAATACCAAAATTTAACTTTATTCGACTAAGGACCGGACCCGTTTCGCTTTATAATGGTATATATATATACTATTAATATCCGTAAAGGACGCTTATTGAAACTATATCATAGTGAGCATCTGTGTAACATGTACATCGTAACCCGTCTTCCAGAAGGTAATAGAACTACCCAAAGGTGTATTTGAATGTAATTGTAAAGCTGCCCCTGTCAACAATAAAACTTAATCCTAAGGCACAGATTTTTGCTATGATATAGACCTAATAAGTGTCCATTCCGAACATTAATAGTACATATACCATAGTCACTGTACCAGTCTTCAGATCGCCGTTATCAGTTGAAACGGGTCCGGTCCGAATAAAAATAGTGAAACAAAGTTAAATATTTGGTATTTTTAAATTATTACCAAGTAGATTTCATTTTCACGCAATGGTTTATTTATAGCCGTGTCACCTTTCAGAATTCACTGAAGATGAAAATTATAATTTTATTTTAAAAGTCTACTACTTATGGCAACATAACGCCCACAGTATTTCACACAACTGAACATTTTCACTTGACAAGCCACGCTATCGGTAAACATGTAAAAAACATTTGACTTTTAAGCGCGTCATTTGAATATATTCGAAAGGTAAAAGTGAGTATATTAAAGGCATTCATCTTATTTTGAAGATGTTTTTTAGTTATTGAAAAGCGCCTTTGGGTAGACATTTAAAAAACGCCCATCGATAATAGTCAAAAAGTATTTCACGATCTTAAGAAGATTTTTAGATGGTAGTTAAATAGTAATATACACATATGTAGGTAGTTATATACACCAAAAACATTGTATACGTTATATAGCAGATATTTTTATTTATATTTGCAAAAATACAAAATTATGAGAAACAACATGGTTAATATGGATGATTATTAATTAACAAATGTAGGCGCCTACCTAGAAGATTCACTTTAAGATTTGAAAATGAGAACTTAACAAGGGCAACTTTATAACGTTTAAATCTTTCTCAGTAACCAGAGACCTACTCTTGAAATCCTAAAGCGATCGTGGTCGGGGACTAATGAAGGCTTAACCTTTCTACTTTAAGCAGAAACTGAATAGGCTGAGAGGATTGCTGTTCTTTGTCAGTTGATAGATGATATTTTGGGTGTGTGTACGATACGGGAGAGGAAATTCTCAAACCAATACCAATACCAAAACACAAAACAAACCCCAACACGAATCTTAATATATTACAAGTATATGGAAACTTTGCATTTGTTACCGCGGCATTCGCCACCTAATCATTGCATCTTGTATTGGCGGACTCGCAACGCGATGAAGACTAGCCCATAACTCTTTCACTCATACAATTATCTATAAGTATATTCCTGATTATAACTGAAATATATAATAAAATTATCACATATGCACGCATAAGAAAAACATTGTCACTGCCAAAGTGGAACCAAGAGAAAAAGAGAAAGATCAGTAATGCATTCGACTGTGCATTCCGGAACATTGGTGTCCGCTGCTTTCTATGAGAAAATTGGTTTATCAAGGCCATTGGAGTGGCTAATGCAATGAGAGAATAACTAAAGACATTTGTTTCTTTTTTTAAATTGTCAAAATCTTTTTTTTTTTAAATGTTATTTTAGTGTTTGTTAGGCACGTTTATTTTAGATAGTACCGACGTTGTTAACCAATAGATAAATTGTTCAGTTATTACAAGTTACCGAGCACCTAAGTAATTGCACTCTTTTGTGACATAGTCTACCATTATAAATAATAATTTAACGTCCCGAGTTCGAGTATCGGTGGTGATCTAACTCTTTTTATTTTGTGTGCCTTTTTTCTGTTTCATATTGCGTGGAAAATTAGTGATATTATTTTAATAATTAATATCAAAAATAAGAAAAGCATCAAGCTTTAAAGTTGATTCTAATTTAAAAATTATAATTCTCCACTCATTATAAGTATTATTGTAGGCATAATTTCGTAATGTTGTTCCTTTCAACCCCCGACCTTTATTTCAATAGTCCATTTTGGCGAATTTTATTCAGCGTAGTATTTTTCTAAGAAATCCAGATGAACTGTAATATTCAACCATTGTATTTCTGTAAAAAATCCAAAAATTTCATGTTATTTTTCAAAATAGCTTACAATAATAAATTGTTAAATACCGATACGCAATACTAGAAATTAAGATATTTTTAAAGCACTCGGCATTGCCTAGATTAATATTGCAGGGAAATAATTATACCGTGTCAGTAGACATTTTTAACGCGTCACTTAAATTAAAGATTGCTGTTAAAATAGTTTTGTTACATATTCGAAGTGACTTCTTTTATCTTTATTTGTGCATATTTTTTTTTTATGTACTTGTATTTTTAATTGGTTTATGTTATGTGTGCATTATTTCTTCATAGACGTTATCAAAAGGTATCTACCAATGTACCGTTGAAATAAATAAATATAAAAATACCGTTTACTTTTTTACCATTTAAAAATGCTGACCCATTATTTGAAATATTTGTAATTATTTTAATGTTATTTTACTGTAACCGTTTTTTGTAACTGTTTTTTTTTTAGAGAAATATTTTGCACGCTAGAAATAAAAGTTTTAAATTTGTTCAAATACATTTTCGCACACGAATCTGCCTGGAGTTTCTACTATAGTTTTTCAATTTCTATAAATATTGAGGGACTGTATGGGGTTGGAAGGAATAGCGAAAGAAGAATATTGTAAATTCCTGGACAATTCCATACTCGAAAAAAATCATATCAAACAAAATAAATTCTTAGTTTCTTGCGCCCGGACCCGCTTTCTTTTGGTTGAAGAACCAATAAGCTTTCTGCTTTTCCGCGGCATTATTTTACAATTCACCTTTCGCCTATAATTAATTTATTACTTTACTGTAGTTACGTGTTATATTACCTTCATGTTCATTTGGGTTTAATCTTGGTTTGACTATGGCTGCTTCCTGTTTAAGTATACAGTTTTCTAAGGCCTCACTCCTGTGAGAGGCTTAACTCCTCGAACCCCTGTTATGATAACCGGTGCTTAAAACTGTAATAAATATGCAAAATCCGCCGGTCCTTCGCTTATCTCACAAAAAGGTTTTCTTTGACTCGGCACTAGCACGAAGGCCTTGAAAACATCGCCCCGTGTGGCATTTAAATTGGAAACATAAATAAAACATGCTTCGCGATGCCAAAAAGGTCGGAAAATATAGAAAATAAAAGGTTTCCATTCAAACATACTATAAAGCCTCGTTCACACTAAGTAGTGCAACGCGTAATACAAAAAAAGTAATACAGTACGCATGGTCGTTACGTGTAATTTTTTGTGATACCGCTTGCCTTGATCCGTCGATATTTGTGTTTTTTGTAAGCTATGACACAAAGCACGTTAGTTTACCAGTTTTTTTGTTACGCGCGTTTATTACTAGAGACAACATGAAACATTGGGTAAATCTATATGTTTAAACAGGTGAGAATTAACAGCACACCTTAACATGTTCATGACTATTGAACTGTTTTGTCAACCCAACAAATTTTAATGACGACTCATTAAGGACTCAAATAGACGTTCTGAAAGAGTTATTGCAGATTTATATTTGAGATACCTACACACACGCAATGTGAATCGAACTTGTTCAGTTCGGACGCTATCCTAGCATTGGCCCCCCTCCGAATGAACAGTCACCTTATTTCATGTGTAAGGGAAGAAATGCCACTATCATAATTTTTAAGAATCGTGTGCAAAGTTGTTTATTTAATTTGGAAATCAAAAATATGCAAAGTATTTACATGAGTCTAAATAGTACTTTTTATTGTTATTTTCTTCATTGATTAATTATTATGTATTGCATATTTGACCGTTGAAAATTCTCTTAAACTTCAAAAATCAAGCAAATATATTATTTGTATAAATTGAAGAATTACTTTAAAAAAAGAAAAGAAAACCAAACATTCCCTAGTTGCAAATACCTGAAAATATTTGAAAAACTTTTACTATGGTAAGTGGAAAATGTTGCTTATGCAATGATGGAGGACTTAGTCAGCAGAGGAACTGAACCCACGACGCCTGGGTGGGAATCCGACGCGTTTTTCCACTCAGCTACCGACCGATCATATGTAAATATATAATATAAAACATATTACCTTTATAATAACCCGACCACAAAATAAACAATTTTGTCTAATTCTGCTTTCCTCAAAAGCAAATGTGGTTTAGCTTTCATTGATTAAAGTAGAACAATGCTACTGGGTTTGCTAACTCAAAATTTTCCAAGCTGAATGGTATTGGTGTTGGTGTTATAATGCTATTGTTCGCTTTTACTGTTGAACAAAGTTGTCTAAGTCGAGTTAATCACTCAACTGACACTAGACAGGGTCCAAATTCAATTGAATATTTATGGTTGCTTCACCATAAATTATTATTAGACTTGACTACTTTTTGTTAATGACATATTCTCCTGCATTATTTACTTTTAACTCAACGTTCTGGCAGTTTTTCTCCCAGACCAAATAATTCTAAAAGGGAAGAAATCGTCAAGCCGATTTTGAAGAGCGTATTCGTTATTGAAGTTCATACATCGAATATAGTTACATAGAGAGTGTAAAGTATAAAAATCTCACGGAGCAAGATCATAAGAATACAACTAACTAACCATCATGCCGTTTCCTTACAGGGGTAGGCAGAGAGGATGAACCGCCATACCACTCTTGGCACACACTACTTTCTTCATTCACATTCATACATCGTCTCATACATACTCTTCTGTCATTCTGACTCTTCATATGGTTTGATTGTCTTGTTTTATTTTATTCTCTTTTCTCTCCCCATGTCTTCCTCAGGCGTCCCCGACTTCTTTTTTCATTCACTTTCCCATCATATACTTTTTTTTTACACTCCTTGCTTCATCCATTCGCTCTACATGCCCAAACCATCAAAGCTTCCTTTCTTGATCGTATTCATTACGCTTACATCAGCCTTGCATTCTTTCCGGATTCCACATTTATCCACGCTTTTCAAATTTTCTCTGAGTAAACAGCAGAATGGTTCCAACCGCCGTAACAGCTCTTGTTTAATTCAAGAAAGAAAATGGTAAGTTAAGAAAGTTTTTTTTCAATTGGCGTCCCAATTTTTTAGGTAAAAATTAACACAAATTTAAAAATTCATCACACGCATATTGAATATTATTCAATATAATAAAAAATCGATTGCTTGAAAATAACAAATCAAACGATACAAAACAAATCCCTGCTGACTAGAAAGAAAAAACCTACGATGTTATGCATCAGCTCACTGAGATTAGTGTCCATTCTGCAAGTGACCATTTCATGTTGCAAAAGCAGATATAACTAATACTGATACCCATATTATTGTGTGTAACGTGAACGCAGTAGGTACCGACACAAGTTTACAGAGATTTTAAAAGCATAGGCAAGAGTACTGAGCGTACAGACTTAGACAAAATGAGAATTAATAAAGCGCTGAGTACCGAAATAATCACTCAACCATGAATTTTCATGTTCGTCAAAATATTTGAATGAAGCTGGATTACGTGAGTTCTGTGTGGGCTTTATTTCGTCAAAAATATTTCAGAATAAAAATCACAAATCCTCGTCTCGGTCCATACTCTACGCATGGAACATGACCAAGGAATGCATTTATTTTTACTAAGAGAAACCTAATAGTCAGGTATAGAAAGATTTGGAGTGTTTCTTATTTGTATTCTTATATTAAAATCTACAACTTAAGTAGATAATATAACAAGGTTGGTAAATGATGTGGAACAAATTATGTTCTGGAAAAACAAACTTTATCAAAGTTTCTTCGGGGACGAATATACAACTCCTGGTTTAAAAACAAACATAGTAGCTCTGCCCAGATATTCCGAACTGCAGTTTTCAGGCTAAAGAGGATAGAAACAAAACACCAATGAAAGAAGACACAAGAAGATGTACCCATACTAAATGTATCACTCTAATACTATTGGAATATTATAATACACCCGCGTGTGGTTAAACTCGCTAGAATATATTTTCATTTTCTTGTACAGAGCATTAAAAACGCCATTCGTCATGTGGAAATAAATCTGAAATTCTTTTAATGCCGCTTAAAAATAATGTATTCTCATAAAATGTATTCAAGTACTAACACAAGCCATTAAAGTTGTTGGAAATACGAGTATTTTGCTCTAAAAATAATAAATGTGCCGCCCGATAACCTTTGAAACCAAGTAAAAAGTAAAAAAATCAGGTTTTCCACTATCTGAAGCAATTTGTCCTCAACCCGAAATAAGAAGTAGAAAAAAAAAATTTTGTTATTTTTTTATGCCCATCAAAATAACTAGCAGTTCAGTACAAATGAAAATATTTAGAATTGTCAATTTTTTTTGAGTTTCAAAAGTAAGCGTTGACGTTTCCACCCATGCTGAGAAATAAGGCAAAAGCTTTTAGTGCCCTTCTCTTAGTCAAAATTTACGTGTTTTGCCTCAAATTCTGCGGAATAGCTGATCTGAAAATTTAGATATTGTTGTGAAAAACAATAAAATGCACTCTGCGAGTTATAATGTTTACCCAATAATAGTTTTGGATCAACAAATTTCGTTTGAAATAAGAAAAGCAAAGGGTTAAAAACGAATTACTATTGTAGAATAATGCCAAGTGAGTGGCCTCCATGGTCGAGTGGTAAGACGCTCGACTACGAATCCAAAGGTCGCGGGTTCAAACCCGGCGTGCGCCAATAACTTTTATTTAATTAATATGTGTCATAACACATTTAATTCATATAAAAATAATAACAAGTATATTTGCGGCACGTTCCAGAGTGGTAGATACTCTAAGTATCGCCCTGGTGAAAGACCACCATTCAGAATCGAAACGTTGCTTGAAATGGCTTAAGCCGTGTTTGGTGACCAGATCTGAATAGCCAGGTACTTCCCAACCTTCCTCTTCCCGATCTCCTTCCCCTCCCCACTACCTTCAGCCTCACAACATACCCAATTTGGGGATGCCATAGTCTCACTGGCTCTAGACGGTTGGGAGCAGTTGAGACTCTTGTGCGGTATTCATGTAAAAAAAAAAAAAAAAAAAGTAGCCTTTAAACACCTCTAATTATTTATTTCATACGTTTTGCAATAGTAATGTTTCTGTTTTAATGGATGGAATAATGTTAAACTTATCACCACCCCAAAATAACAAAAAAACATAATTTTATCAAAATCTTTCAAAACCGAAATAAAAACATTGAAATTTGGACATACGTCTATTTTATCTAAATATGTAATAGCTACCTAGTCCCTAAAAAATAAGATGTATGCCTATATAAGAGAATTCTGTACCATTTGTATAATTTATGAACATACAGTAAATTTAAATACATTTATTAACTGAACATATATTTTTAAATATTTCCTTTCGGTTAATTTTTTTTTATTATTCAAAGTTTATTTTTTTCCACTATATATTATACAGATTGTTATTTATTTCGAGACTTAAAAAAAAAATCCCAGGTAGGTGGTGCTGTTATTTTATATACTAAAAATATCGAAATACCAACTTCAAGTGCAGATTTTTTTTTGTATCTTTCTCAAAATTTAAAAGTAAAACAGCTGCATCACATAAAATTTCCTATTTCTTGAAAAACTAACTTTACCCATTAAAAGTAAAAACAAAATAAAGCTGAGCTCCAATAAATCACACAGTTTTTAAACAAAATTTTACAAGAACACTCTTGAACCCTTACACTATTTTCCTTTAAGCAATATGCGAAATATATATGGCTCTCTTTAGGTTAAATATGTGTGTTATTTTATTGGTCTGAAAGGCGATGGGTTAATTACAATCAATCAGTTCGTAACACGAGCTGTAATGTTTCTTATGGCCAAAATAAGTTTTACGCACTTTGTGTTGAAGCATCCATTAATACACTATTCCCAGGTTTTTTGTGTTAACTGAATAGTTGTATTACCCAGCTTAACCCAATTTTCTTCTTTTAACAATTTGCAACCCTGAATTAAAGACAATACAATATACATATATATATATATATATATATATATATATTTGTATATATAAAAATATTGTATTGTATTTTATATTGACTTTAATTCAGGGTATTTATATTATATTTATATGTGTATACTTTGTTAACGATGTAAAAATATCCTCAAAACTTAATATAACTAAATAAGACAACTCAACAGTCTTATTGATAATTTTAAACAAGATAACATACCCTTTCAAAATGTATAAGAATATACAAATATTTTTACTTTACAAACAAAAACAAACAAAAAGTACCATAATCACAGCAGAGGCATGCTTGAAGTTTTTTATTCCATAAACTTTTATATTCCTTATCATAAAGTTTTTACGTCTTCAAACGTATTTATTTTTATATCGTATATAAATATGGATGCAAATGGAACAAATAATAACGCTGTTTGTCCTATTTTCAGTGAAATAGATATTTGAAAGTTCATTTACCAATAAACTTGTTCAAATTTCATGACGCCAAAGCTTCCCGTTTGAGAGAAAACGCTTGTTTTAACTCACAGATTATCTGTTTAAGAAGTAGACAACAGTAATGTCTCAGATTTTACAAAGCGTCACGTGAAAGATAATTGCAAATTACAACCGTACCGTTCGTTATGTTTCATGCATCACACATCTGAACATCGTCCCCAAGCCTTACTTACGTCAAATACGTCAATGTTGCATCGTACGTAGTAGGCTATCAGGTGACACTTTCTGTGGAGCGGGATGTCTTTTCGTGGTGAATAACGTCGTTATTTTCCAATATCGAGTCCCGAGTAATTCGCAAGCAGGTTACTCGCTATACAGGGCAAGTATTACGCCTGACTGACTCGGGGAAACAATTTCGCGTGGTGCAACGGGAGTACGCTCGTGGACAAACTTGTTGCCGTGATGCACAATAGTTGTTTAGTAACGGGCGATTAGACAATTTACATCAAGTATTTTAAACTCATCAGTACATATAACATATCTTAATTAGGGATAAATTAGAAGTGTTTAAATTTGGCGTAAATTAAAGGTAAAATATAGTAAAAGTTTTCCGGGTTACGAATAACCTGACAATATTTTAAAAACTCCTACTGCCATTGTAAGAAGCGGAAAATGTTGCTTGTGCAATGATGGAGGACTTAGCCAGCAGAGGAATTGAACGCACGACGCTCGGGTGGGAATCCGACGCGTTTGTCCACTCAGCTACCGACCGATCGAATACGGATAATCTAGTAAAGATAATGTAAAGAGGAAGTATTCGAGCGCTCTTTGTAATAACATAATATTATGTATGCAGTAAAATGTTATTGAATTTACATCTTTTAAAGATAAATACATAAAATGTAGTTAAAATTCGGTAAATATGAAACAAAAAATATTTAGAAATTTCTCAATTAAAACCAACAAAAAACATTGTACAGACAAAAACAATAAAAAAGTGTAAAACTAAACATTAATAATCTTCACTTATTTAACATATACTTTAATAAATTACTTTTAATAGGTAGGTACTTCCCAACCATCCTCTTTCTTATATCCTTCCCCTCCCTACTCTCCTCAGCATCACAACATATCCCAATTGGGGATGCGATAATCCCACTGGCTCTAGACAGTTTGAAGCAGTTGGGACTTTTGTACGGTATTCATATTTTTTAAAGTTTCGATAAGTGATCTAGTATGTTTGTGTTGAATGGTCTGACCTCTCTTACTAAACTAGGCCTGTATTACTGTCGTTGAGTCTGTCATTTAACTGTGGAAGGACTATCACATGATTTGAGATTGATATACAGAGATGACATTTATGTACGGTCCTGTCACCGAGAACTCCATTGTAACCTCTATTTCTACAGAAAGACTACCTTGCTACACCAAAGGGGTGTTTACTGACTAGGGGAAGGAGTGAAGTTTATCACGTGGTGCAAAGGAAGTACGCCCGTTACATCAAGCGTAGTGAAACCCATTGCTGAGCAGTACTACACCACTCACCAAACAGTAAATACCTAGAAATGTGACATTGTTTTGTCAAAGGAAGATGAACCACGACAAATTTAATTGTTTTTATAAACTATATATTTTGTAAAAAAAAAGTTTATTCAATATACACATGCTTTTCGAAAGGTTTTGATAATGCATAACGCAAATCACTAATAAGAACATTGCATACGAGAATCGGAAAAAAATATGTTAAATTGGTCAACTAGTTATTTATCTAAAAGAACCATATTTTTCGAAATAAAAATGTCTTCTATATCTAAAGCCTTTCCCGCCACTAGTGGCTTGCCACAAGGTAGTCATCTTAGCCCGGTTCTGTTTCTTGTTTTTTAATGACATAATTAACTGCTTAAACGATGCGGAGGTATTTTTATTTGCCGACAATACTAAGATACATAAAGAAATAACTGATTCAAACTACTTTAGTCTAATTTAATATATATAAAATAAATAAGTGTGTTGACTATTCAACGTGAGTAACTATTTTAAGTGACATAAGTTTAGTAAAAAACACGTAAATAAAAGATCTTAGTATAATAAAACGTGACAAACTAAATTTCACGACTCATATTCATCAAATTCTAAAAGAAAGCATAAAAACATTAGATTTTAAATGAAGAATAGTAAAAAACTTTGAATCGTTACAAGTTGTAAAATTTTTATGTAAACACGTTTAAAAAATATAGAACGAATCAAACAAATAATATACATACATGTATTACATATTCGCTTAAATTATTATTTACTTTTAATCCCTTGAGAGAACATAAATTACTCATCAATAATAAATACATGGAACATCTCAACTTCAAAAGATAGGCGGAAAATAAATATCGTAAATTTACCGTACGTTTATTGCAAATATTAAAATCTAAATTGAATTGGAACCAACTCGGTAAAACTTATTATTACACAGTAATATAAATAGCAAATTCGAATTACATTAGATACTCAACAATACCATGTTTACCCAGTATTGTTAATAAATATTTGAACGATAATAATGTATAAGAAATAGATCACATTGATATACCATAAAAACGATTTATTTCTACCTACTAAGATGAACCTTTACATATCTTTGGATTATTAAATTTATCAAATCTACTTCCTAAAATCTGTTTCATATAAATTTTAATTATTCTCTCTCACTCATCATATATTATATTTGATTTTGTATTCAATTTCGTCCCTACCTACTATGTATTTAAAACTTAGATTTTTTGAACTCCGTATCACCATAATAATATATTTTATATTGTTTCTCATACATTAAACAAATAAAAAAAACACCAAATTGAAAGAAAATTAATGTCATCAATTCACATTAGACTTTTTGAGTCCTCGGACTCAGACGGCCAGTGATGATGATTATCTGGTCAAGAGAGAATCCCGATATTTGAAAATGTTTGAACACGTTTCACCTGAAGTTTAGGAAATGTTTTTTTACTTTGGGCACCCCTGGCACGCCCACAACACACTTTTTTATGTACATCGATTATGAATCTACTTAGCGAAATTCAATAAAATGCGATCGTGAATTTGTATGTTGAATGATATCAACCCCCACACAAAACTAAATACAGCGTGTGGTGTGCGTAACACAAGGTTTTATTGCCACTCTTAGATGGTATGCAGGTATTAATACTTCTGGCGGAGGGTGTAACATAATTATTGCTGATGTATAAAATTTTGACTTAGATAAACAAGGTCAAAGAAAGTACTGATTATAATTATTACATCCACAATTAAAAAAAAAAAACTGCCTTACCAACATGAAACTTTAAACAGAATTATTATATATCTTAGGATTTATAACTTTAATTACCTGGTTGGTTTAATGTTTAGTGGTTATAATTAATTAAATTATGAAAAAAGTACGTCAGAAACGTTTTTATGTTCTTAATATCCAACGGCAAGCTCCAAATTATTAAAACCCGTTGTTTCAGAAACCCTCGGAGGAACGAGCACAATAAAATCATTCTCATCATTAAAATTGAAATCTCCTACCACCACCGCTCGTGAGAGATGAATAACTCACCATTTGAATACTTTCCTCTGATACGGTTTCGCTGCTTGTAGTTAAGTTTTTTTTTTAAATAGACAATTTACTCGACGTTTTCCTGCTTTATTCCGGGAGTTTGTAGCCCACTTTATCCGGCTACAAACTCTATACTAGACGTAGAGAAAATGTATGTTACCACTATGCAATAGACCATCTTAATTTGTAATGCTTGCAACAAATTAAAGTTTCTTCTCTGCCGCTAGCTATAGCATATATAAGAAGTCTGGTGGAGCCTTAGAAACTTCAGTTTAGCATTCTGATCTCTAAAGGATCCAATTTGCTCAAACTACAAGTATATTGCCTAATTGTGGCAGAAAGCGTAATCTACTTCGGTTACCGTAATCTAGTTAACCTGTCAAATGCCTCTTAGACAGCTCGATCTCGAAATAATAATAATAATTACACCTGAGTTAGGTTAAGACGTTACGTTGAGTTTCACCAACCGTAAACCAAGAACCAGCTTATAATACCGTACGTTTACAAATACACCTTGTATGGGACACATTATACGAAATATCCATTGCTTAAGAGCGGCGGGTAATGTTTTAAGAACGTAATAAACCAATTTGGGAGAAAAAGAAAAAAGATTAATCATTTTATCAAGATTATGTATTACTGACAGAGGGTTTATATTTGTTTTATATTATTAATGTCTGGCTTAGAATCCCTAAATTTCTGGAAAACCGTTAATCTATGCTCAAGCGGCATACCGTTTTTCTTAGAATCTTAAATAACGAATATCGTACTTCAGAATATACGTAGATATCATGTGAAAAGGCATTTCTGTATGTATTTCAATGGATAGGAAAAAAACCCGTGTAGAATAAACATATTTGGTTTCTTTTGGCATTGGTGGAAAACTGGGAGACTCGTACGCGGATGGCATTTGCCGTATGAGAGAACGAGAATTCATTCCGCTTAAGTAAAGCAATGCTCACTAACTCGGAGAAAGGGTACAACGTGGTGCATCGGAAGTACGCCTGTAGCCAATAAAAACCGTACAACTTGTAGTTTTTAATCAAATTAGTTTTAATATGTGAACACATATGTTTATATTGAAAAACTAAATTACACCTGTAAGGGTGTTGGTGACGTTATTTTTCACAACTCAGCTGTGGAACTATTTCCAAGCATTTTTGTGTCTCCTTGAAATTCCGTTTTATAATAACCTAATAATAAACTACACACGATAACCTCACAGAGGATACAGATCCTGAAGTTTCTCTCAAATATTGAGTAAATATATCAAATCCTTTATTCTTTGTGTAAAGACATCGAAAAATCTATTTCATAAATTTTCATCTCAAAATAGAAATGGCAATACTTTTGTATATTTATATAATACTTATGAGTTTTACAAAACCAAAGGAGGAATTATTGCTGAACTATGCGAAATTGGATTTCGAGACTACTAGTTTTGGGACTACCTATGTATTTACTTGTGATGATTTCTGTAAAACTACCTTTTTATGGGATTAGGATAGCGGTTAGAACAGAAATACAACCTTTTTAAAGCGAAGCATAGCTGTATTGGACAAGTTTATCCCTGGAGTGGCCGCGCGGTTTACATAGCTAATCTACCGCCGCATAAACTGGAATTACTAGAAATCTATCAATGGGCGCAACTCTTGCTCTTGGTAACATGGCTTTGCAAGAGGAGCAAACAGCCTGAGTCGTAGCAAGAGTTGGGCGATGCAGGTAAGGCACCTCCGGGGTGAGAGGACTGTTCGAGGTGGTGGCAACACCTTTTGGTCAAACACCGCACTATCCGGTAAAGAAAGAACTCACCAGCACAATACTGTTTCGCACCACCTGGGGCGCTAGCACGAAACATCGTAGAAACGTTTTTAGTTACTGTTTATTGTGTCCATAACGATCGAAAGATAACGAAAGTTGATTTAATATTGATATAATTATTGTTTATTTTCAATCTGCGAAAAATAAAATGATTTGTAAATTTATATATTTTTACTTGAAGATAGAGGCGTCTTTCGTAATAATTTCAATAATCAATTAATAAATAAAAGCATTTTATTTCAATAATACGAAATAAATAAGTCAACCCGTGTAATCGGTGCGACCACTTGCGATACACGTATAAGCGCGACCTTTGATGATTTAGTAAATAAATCAGCGCTTAAACGTGAATATTCGTGAACTTCGCCACACAAAATATATTTTTAATTAAAACAGTTTTATCTGAAACAACACTACTACAAGAAAATAATGCATTAATCCATTGGCATTATGTCTCACATGAAAAATTGATTTTTTTTAAGTAATTAAAATCATCAGTTTGATTTAAATAAAAATAAAATTTAAAAAAACTATATTTTGTTCTATTATCTGTTTGTTTAAAAATTAAGTTTTTTTGTAATATACCCCACTACCTAACCAATCCTCACAATATAATATAATATTTGTGAATAAAATAATCATCAGATTTTCTGAGCACACAGATAAAATTATGTTTCTCTTTGCTATTCCCCCAGTGTGCTACCGACTGCCTGCAGATTTGGCAGCGTATTACACGAGAGCCCAAACCTCGCATTCCTTGTCCGATTCACCGTGAGCTGGTCGGGACGGTTCAAAGTATGGCGGGACTTTTAATGGATTTTTTTTAAATCCATGGTCAGATTTATTGCTACGATGCATAGTTATTCGTTTGCACGTTTGCCTATTTCGGCAGAACCCCACAACGGAATACCTGAAAACCTTTTTTTTTTAAATTTACTGTTGATGCTTGAATAATTCTTTTTTGGTAAAATAAAAAAATGGTTTTAATAAAAAGCGTTTTCAAAATAAAATCGAATTTTCGTTTTTACATTTTTCAATGTTATTTTGAATGCTATATTATTGTTTTTTTGAGTTAGGCAAGAATCTTTTCATTTTGAGATTGTTTGTGGTTATCATTCTTTAATATGTCAAGTAGATACTAAAAAGGAATATTTCCAACATATCTCTGTATTTTAATTGAACCAAGGAGTTGATGTTAGAATCATTTTCGAAACACAACAAATTTTTAAAATAACAAAATCGGCCATTCGATAGCATTATTTGGGGGGTTGTCTAACATCTGCCATATTCTCCTGAACTATGAAGAACTACTAAGGACTGAGACTACGGCATCCCCAATATGGGTATGTTGTGAGGCTAATAGTAGTGGGGAGGGAAAAGAGAAGGGAACGATGAAGATCGGGAAGTACCTGGCTATTCAGATCTAGTCACCAAACACGGTTGGAGCAATTTTAAGAACTTTTCGATTCTGAATAGTGGTCTATCATCAGGGCGATACTATGAGTATCTACCACTCTGAGCTCTTAAGATGTTAATTTTATCAGTTTAAGCCCCACTAAGCTTTCATCAAAACAGTCATTCAATTTTTTGACATGTCTAAAATGTTATAAAAGCAACAATTCTGATTCTTCACTTTCTAAAAGCTTTTTCGTATTAGGTATATATTTTACCTGAAAAGTTCTCATCGCAAAACACTGCAAAAACACACTCATAAAAACTATTACTTACACGCGTTATACATATACTATATTGACTGAGAGAGATTTCAGTCAGGCCCCAGGTGTAGATTTTCGAATACTCCTTTTCCACAAAAACCGGTTCTCGAAAAAACGTGAAGAGGAAAATTTTAAAAAGCCTTCCGTATTTTCGCAAATACAATCTTCATGGAGTATTTATAAATCAATGTGAGATCCCGTCTTTCTATTTAATGTTTGTTTATTTCATGTTGAAAGGAAGCATGTTGTTGTAATAATATTACCACATAATTTGCGAATACAAGCGAGATGGGTGTATATTTATAACCATTAGGTAAGTAACCACACGGTAAACAATCTTCTTTCGGTGTGTATCATAACCCCGGGGTATTTAGAGAAGGGTGGGTGATGGAAGAGGAAAATTATGATTAAAAGATATCGAGAGGACTAGAACGCTTCTGTTTTCGAACCACACGTGGGTACACGGTAATTTAATGTACATTTAACTTTCTATACAGTTTATGAAACGCGTTATCTTTCACTGTTCTGTGTGAAAATAAATCATTATTAAATTACACCTTATTTTTTTGTTGTTTTTTATCTTCTCAAGAGCGTGAGAAAGTGATATAATAAAGTCAAACATCAACGTACGTACACAGACTGTAATTTTTCAAAGTGAAGTAGGCTAAACGATACATTTTTCTCACACACTAGATTATTTTATGTTCTAAGTTACGTAAAATACAGCATTTATCGCACTTTTCATAAATAAAATAAATAAAAGATTAAAGTATCCATTTTTTTCATTACTTTTTAGAAGTTTATTACATTATCAATTGTAGGTGGCAGTGGTATTTTTTCATACTATATAGATAACCGGTTAGTATCTTAGTGCACAAATGCGTCAAATTCCCATCCAGGCGTCGTGGGTTCAATTCTTAAAACTTAGTCCTCCATCATTGCACAAACAACATTTTCCGCTTATTATTATGGTAGAAGGAATTTTAAAAATATATTTAGGTTTTTCGTAATCAGGGAATTTTTGTCTTTCTTTTTAAGAAATAAAGAGAATTCATTAATTTCAAATCAAGAGATCCATAACCTAAAATAAACTGGCGGAGCTAAAAAAATATATTTCCGCAATGGTTTATACACGAAAAAATTATTAATAAAATGATGCATACTATGGCAGCATAATAAATAGTATAAAACATACTTGGTTTCCGTAAATATGTAAGTTGGCGTAATTCTCATTTTGGATGCAATTACTTCACTTAACAAACTTTCCGTAACTCAACACTTCCTCTTCCAGGTGAAACGAATCGCATTAGTCCTGAGTCTTGCTTTGGGCTTCCTATTTACATTATGTTTCTAACCGATACAATGACCCGGGGGATAGTTTAAAGGAAAACCAGAATGGCAGTAGATTTAATGGCCCAACTCAGCGCCGACAATATTATTTTATTTAACCAAATACGATATCGTATCACGTAGAAAAAAAATAGTGTGAAACATTTTCTCTAAGCGTAGAAATATAAAACAATAAATATATCAACGTAATCAAATTTAGCTGGAACTTGTTAATATGTTTATCCGACTTTGTGAAAGCAATTCTTTGGCGGGTCTTCGAAATCTGTGAAAACGTTTTCCCGAAAATCTTTGTTTATTTTATTTTTTTGCTACCTATTCAATTTGAATGCCTCAATCTAAATTCACATTAGATCTCGGATTTGAAAATCCGCAGAATCGGTGATTTTGTAAGCTATTATTAATCGGTCTAAATAATATATTTTTGCAATTATGAAACATAAAATTAACGGAAATAATAAATAGTTGCTTAGCTGTCGAAAAGTTCATTAAAATTCATAAATGGTCATGAGGCGCGGCCATTTATCATGAAAATATGATATCGTTGCCGGAAAGACAATAGGGCTAGAGCGCAATTTTTTAAAGTTTACACCAGAGCACTTTAAATTAATTCTTTTACAATGAAATTGTCTTCAGTATCTCGTTGGATTTAAAAAAAAAAAGAATTCACTCAAGAAACTCAGTGCTCCCAGTGAGTTAGTTGAAGGGACAAAAGCTAAAAAAAAAGACCCAAACTTGTTTCGCTTTCAAGTCTCTCCCAAATGGTAAATATATTTTAGATGGCCGAAGGGCCATAAAAGTCTACAAAAACAAACGAGAGTCAGAGCATTCGATGCAGAAAAAAGAACAGATCAAAACTGCACATTCAACTCATTTTTGACCCAAGTGTCGCTTAAGCCCTTTTTCCTTTCCAGCGACAATATTAAAAAAAAAACCTTTAATATTAGGTATGATTTTTCACCTTTCCCTGCGAATTCAGTGATAATGAATAGGTAGCGAATTTGATCATAGAAAGCAACCACTTTACTAATATTTTAAAGCTATCGACACCACTTTATTTACACCATTCTTTAATATCAACAACAGGTTAAATTTGTTTAGGAGTTTAAAAAAAACCAAAAAACGCTGACGTTTAAGCCGATAATTATCCTTGACCACCTCACACGTAATCAGGGTAACGCTACAAGGGGCGGCGGTTTGCGGGCAGGTTGCGGTAGGTTCCACTAAGCGGTGGTCTGCGGTGACTTTTTTGGAGTTTTCTCATTTGGGAGACTGCTTATTACCTGGGAAACCTTTATTCTGCAGGCTACAGTCCGATAAATGCGGAAATGCAGTCCTATCAGTCACGCAGTCACAATGTGCAGCGTTTCATCTTCAACATTTTCGTTTAATTTTCACCTGGATTTTAATTAGGGAAACAATGAATAGGTCGATCCTAATAACGTAACAAGATATTGAATATTTCGCAATATTTGATCGTTCGATGAGGAACTTCTAGATTTATATTAGGAGTCATTGCAAGTCACTGTTTTTTTTTTGTGGTTAATTTAATAACATTTTTTGTTTTTTGTCAAAAGTGTCCTTTTTGTAGAAATATAATGAATTCGGTAAATTTAACTTGACCGAAAATATTTTATACGGTTATTTTCTGCTGTGTAATTTGTTAATCGTGATAGAATTACGTTGCGTGTCCATTTTATTTAATCTAATGGATTTATTCAACACTTCGATTGCGTTTAATTTTCCGTTTTATTCAATTTGTCCGAGTTGATTAATTTTCAATATAAAACCATCAACGTGTACTTGATGACTGCGACCGGCTTCACCCAATCAGGCCGCTATTATGTGAATACTATAATTTTGATAGCTGTCAAGCTATAATCCACTAGATCTTTAAAAAAATGTTTAAAAATAAATTAGCTTTTTGTTATTGCTTCATGTGATGATAGTAGTTATTCAAACAATATTTAAAATATCAACATACATGAGGAAAACACTTTATAATCAAATCGAACGAGTTATTACTCGTATTTTGTTATGTTTCGGAATCATATTCAGAATATTATGTAGAAAATCTTGTGATGAAACCGTGTATGTGTTTGACGTTTTGAAATACGTCAGTTATAATATTTATTGACATTTAATACTGAAAAATAATATTGTTTTTTTCTGGATATTATGCATTTTCATGTAAATTTTATTAACATGTGTGCAGGGAGTATTATAGTGGGAATATATCTGAGGTGACATACGCATTATTGTAGATGCTTGTGCCGTAATGAAGGATTGAGTTCGCAGAACATCAGAACCGCAACACCTAAGAGCGAGCACAATATTCTGAAATGCTCCACTTCACCTAAGACAATAATTTATACTCATATACTCAGTATGGACAACGTTTTTTAGTGGGATTCCGTGCCAAATTCGTAACTGGCACTCCTAATCTACAAGTTATTGTCAAACTGCAGGAAGTAAGAAGAAAGTAGAGATGTGAAAGCGAAAGGATGGTATAAAAATGGGTAATATTGAATGACTGATGGCAAAATCCTAATTTTTTCAATTGTTAAAAATCATGCATATGTTTGTTCATTATTTCCATAATATTTCCGTTAGTGATAGTTACACCTGCATGATTTGTTTCCAGACTAGAAGTTACTATTACTAAAATGTATCGACAATTGGTTGGTAGGGAGGTATCTGGTTATTGAAATATGTTTATTGAACATCGATATAAACAGACAACGATTCTGATATGAATAATAGTTTCTTACTAAAGCTCTTTGTAAAACACACACCGTTCTGGAACGTGATATCAAAATGCTGCATTTTACATAGTTCGTTGAAATTACGTTATTTTGAAAAATATAGGTAATATGAAATTGTTTAGTACGTCATCTTTGTAAATGTTTTATTCACTTTAATAATTGATTGCTCAGTTAAGCAAGTTTTCTATTAAGATAGGTAATAGCACAATTTATTAATTTGTGTTTTATTGTTAGTTCCGCAGAAATATGTTTTTTCCATCATATTTCCCACAAAACTTTAGCCTTATCAACTAAAATTATTTTACCTCAGTATGTTAAGTTAAACACAAAATAAATTAATTCCAGTGAAAACAATTATTTCATTTATGCTGAGATTGTTAAATACTTTATTGTTTATCGGAAGTGATTATACGTTACATTGGCAAACAGTAAATATGGATAATATAATATCTTCTTTAAAGTATCTCGTAAAACTTACGGGCTGCCATACATTGCTTCACCGATTAGCTTTACCGAACTTGTTGCCGAAACACAAACACTTTAACATTTCATACAAACGATACTTAAGTATAGTACTTATCAAAAACCCATCAAATAACAGGAAATATAGCGGCGATAAAAATCTTCTTAACGACTAATCTACTGTTCGAATCCGTCATCAGTAAAACTAATTTGCAACGAAATACTTCATAATAGTTTGTCTTGTAGCACCTATAACCAACAAGCACGTTTAATAGAATTTAATAGAATAAAATTATATATGCATTCCACACTCTACTTTATACACATTTAAAAAATGAACAATTTACAATATAAAGCAAACAATATTGCGTTTTTTTTCGCAAAAACTTTGAGTTCCTAGTTTATTACAATATCAAACGAAAAAAACGGGTAACCTACACTAGAGAAAAAAAAACTGTACAAACTTCATGATGCCAGAAGTTTCCATTAGGTAGTTTTTGCTATTTCAAACAAATTTCTGTTTTCTGGGTAGGGCGCTTTAACCAGAAAGCAGAAATTTTAAACATAATAAAAGCGTTATTTTATAAATACTCCATCAATATCCTGATGCATGGTGTTTTCAAAATGCTTCACTTGAAATTAGTTATATGATTTATAAAATGAAAAAAGGGCGCTGTTTTCCGAAAATTTTTGCTTTTCACTTTGACGAGACATCACACATTTTACAAATTAAATCGTTCTTATATATATTCAAGTCATTTAAATCCTATCCTATGTATATATATATATATATATATATATATATATATATATATATATATATATATATATATATATATATATATATATAATACATGTATTGATACGAGAACTACTTACTGTAAGGATGCATTAAGTGTTTTAAAGGGCGAAGCGGTATGCGTAATTCAACAGGTTGCAGGGAGTTATATTAATATATAATATTTTAATTTTTAGGTTTTTTACTTTTATTTAAACAATAATTATTATTATTTTAATTTTTAAAAAACAGTTTTTAGTTAAAAGCTCTGACAGTTTGATAATGCCCTCAGAAGGCGAAACAGCTGTCACGCGTAAAAATAATTACATCGCAGAGCTTTTAACTAAAAACTGGTTTTTTTTAAATTAAAATAATAATAATTATTGTTTAAATAAAAGTAAAAACCTAAAAAATTAAAATGGAGTTCTACAAAATAAACTTTAAAACCATAAATAATATATAATATAATTCCCTAAAACTTGTTGAATTCTGCATACCGCTTTGCCTTTTAAAACAGCTAACGAATCCTTACCGTAAGTAGCCCTCGTTTAGTTGTCCAATTACTGCACTCGCTTTAAATAAAGTTTTGTGTTTCGTTGAGATTTCATGGTACCTACGTCAAAAGCTTTTTAAGGCTCACGTGATCCATTAACAAAGGTTAATGTTTATCAGAGCCAGTTGTTTATAAATAGCTATAAAAATACTAATTTGACGGACAAGGCCGGGTAGTAAAACTATTTAATTAGATTAAACGCCAGAATTTCAATAACATAATATGTAACCTGCGACAATTTGAAACGGAATGGTAATCCGAACGAATGGACGTGAACATTGACCCCAAAGGCTTATGTGACTAGAGGGCGGTTTAAATAAATAAATTAGTGTTGGTACGAACCAATGTGAACTCGTAATCAGTAAAATTAAGCCTTCAACCGATCGCAGCTTATAAATTAGTATTCTCGGATTCAGTGGTTATTTTGGGTGTAATTAGATAAACCGTTGAATATAGTTGACCACCAAATGTCCATCGGATTACCTAGTTTAAGCCGAAAAAAAACTTTCGACTAACTTTGGATAGATCGACTGCAGAACGCAAGTAAGTATTTCGATTATTTGCAAACAGAAACTGGCGAGAGTCATTTACCTGTCTTAGGGTAAAGCTCCAATGATTGCTTTATTAATTAATACTTATTACTCGGAAAGACAAGACTTCGCGGTATATTTGTAACTCTATTTTTCTCTCCACGGACCGACATGTCACATTATTTGTTTTACTTGTTCAAGCATTGAATAGAGGAAGTCTTTGAAACGACGCCTCCGTTTGACAAATTTGGCAAAGCTGGCAGTAAAATAAATAAATAGAACGATTGACTCGACTCATTTGAATTTGTACCTATGGTTGATTTATAAAGTATAATCGTTGGTTATTGAATTATTCAAACATTAACCCTGTGAAAATAATTATAACATTGAATAAATTGAATAACTTTTTAACACTAATGTTGGAGCTAAATACAGTACCGGGAACAAGGTTTGCAAACCAGGCTGTGATTTCCATGGTGCGGTAACCTTTTTCCCGTCTATTTGGCTAGAGTAACCTTTATGCGTTAGAGTAGCGCTGGTTAGGCATGGTGACATAAGCCTAGTGCCTTTGTTTCGTTTTTTTTTTTATAAATGTACACCGTAGAAAATGTACAATGATACATTCTTCTTTGATAGCATTTAATTTTCATATTGATAAATTGACGAGGGAAATAGTGTTTTTTATAAAGACATGTGTTTATTAATTCATAAATATTCTAACCTGGAAAAAGTAGGTTGAACACTCAAGAAAAATTGTTTCGCATCAACATTTTAATTCATTCTTTAACATAATAATCTCTCATCTAGAAAAAACTGCTCTAGCAGCTTTAATGAAATACAAAGCAACGTGTTTATATTTCGCAATTCGACTGCTTTGAGGCTGCCAAAAAAAAAATGTTAAAAAAATAATTTTTTTAAAACCAACTTCATTATTACGCTTATACAACGGTAAACTTTCACTGGAGCGTAAAACCAGAAGCTTCCATTTGGATAAAAAAATTCTCCTATAACTTGGCGAATTGTAATACAAGTGTTAGATGTTTTGTATAAAAAACCTTTTTTTTTTAAGTTCAATGCAAAAAGAATTCTTCTCTGAACTGACTGACTTAAAAAAACTTTATTACAGCAGTGTTACCATTATATAGTTGATTGAATGATATAACGGAACACTTTGTTATTTTTAGGCGAGGGTTAACACCTCACGTTTTACTTTTGCTGTGCGTAACCCGTACAGTGTAGAAAATAAACCTCAACACAAAAAATGTAATTTTACATTTAAAAAGTATTGACTAGACATTGTAATTGTTTTAAGCTCTCACAACTTTTTCTTTTACTCACACAATTTTATGTTAATAACGCTTCTAGACTTTGTCGAACTATTAAGATAAAAATACCTTTATATATTTAACATTACAGTCTGAAGGTAAGCTTTAATTTAGAAAATATGGAAGAAATTAGAAAATTTTACAAAGTTATATCAATTATTGAAAGAAGTCTAGTCTCAATGTTAAGTGCCGGTCACAATCTAATCCTTTTGTTATTATTTTCCGTGTCTTTTATTTAATGTTTTCATATTCTTTGAAGATTGTTAATTTTCTTTATTTATTCATAACGTAAATCTTTAATAACTTATGTTTACTATTAAAAATATATAAAGTGAAAACCGTCTCAGAACCATTGTCAAGTGAGGCGGGTAGCGTGTATGTACATGAAGAAATAAAATAATAAAAAAAATTTTTTTTTGTAAATAAAACACATCAACTTTGTTTATAACCACTTAAATTATTCAATATTATTTCAACCGGTTTCGGAAGCACCTTTTCATCATTAAAACAATATTAAAATGAAATAAATTTTAATATTGTCCTAATGATGGAAGGGTGCCTCCGATACCGGTCGACATAATATTGCATTATAAAAGTGGTTGTAAACAAAGTTTATCTGTTTTTTTTATAAATATTGCAAGCCACAAAGTAAATGCTTTTTACGATTTTTTTTTTTTTGTAATCCGCAATGCACGTGCTCAGATTAAACAATTTTACCATTTTGTCGACAATGACATGAACAGCTTCAATCTTGTATATTACTTCATCGAGTTCAGAGTTTATCGGTAATGGTTCGTGGCACCCATACAAAGTAGTCTCTGGAGCATGTCTTCGTGAAGTACGTTATATCATCATTTAGACTTCGGCGTGAAAAATGTCCTTGAAATTCTAGTAATCATTTTTTTGTCGCATCAGAAGAAAAACTCCAAATTTACATCAGTTTTTTCTATATTCGACAAAAAAGGGAAAACTCTTGTACATGTACCGGAAACAATAACAATTGCGTTTTATATTCCTAGCAAAATCTTCTACTAATGCCATATTTTTAAGGGTGTTTTCTGTTTTACTTGGAAGGGACTGAATAGAATGAAGGAATGGCCATATTTCTAATTTAATTATATGCCACGCTCAAAATATTTAAATAAACAGCCTCAATAGATGTGGAATGGAAGTGCGGTCCTTCTACAATAATACCAAACATCTCGAAAAAAAATATTTTGGGAGGAAATATAAAATAACATCAGTTTATCTAATTAAATCCACTCATTAAAATTAAATCGTTTTGAAATTAATAGAGTTTATTATCGCTCATTAAAAGAGACCCTAGTACATACACAAACAGGAGAACACTGATTTAACTGACACCATCTAAAGCCGTGCAGAATTAACAAATGGTATGAATAAAATAAAATATAAGCAAAATATCTAAGTTTTTTTATTACGTAATTCACAATGCTGTTTATCTTTAAACTTTTTTTATTAGTTTGTTAAACTTTGAATAATTCTTTTGTAAATCTGTTTTGTTTAAGCCAACGGCGTTATTTGACATATTTTTGCAAGTAGATTTATGCCTTCGTGATAACATAACAGTCATGCTGTTATGCTTGACACCTGATCATAATTTGGTCAAATGCTGAAACGGACCGAAAATCGGTGGTTAACGGGGTGATTATTTGAAGATTTCCGTAATTGCAAAAAGTGACTGGTTCAAACTATTAGGCCTCAGTTTGCTTGCAAAAAAATGTGGAATTTAATGACGCTATTGACCTAAACACAGTCGTTCACATCATAAAACTCTCTTTTCAAGCCGATAAGATATCAATTGCATAAACACGAAATGTAAAAAAAAAACTTTATATGAGCCAAACAAACATTAGAGGCAAATACTCTAGATGCTAGGAATTTGAATGACAGAGAATTGCTCGCCAAATATGGTATCCCTAAAACATCATTTAAGCTAATTTCTGTACAGCTTAAATGTTACTCCCAACTTTGCATTTATTTCACGTCACGATTCCTAACAATATTGATTTTATATTACTTTAATGGCGATCACGTGGCAAATCGTGTTTGATTGTGACACAGTGGTAAGATCCTTGACCAGAGGTCGCTTGTTCGAATTCTGACGACGGAAAAATAAAGTTTATTAAAAATACTATCAGTAATGATACTGAGTATAAGCTACTTAGAATGACTTAAGTTTTGTGTAGTGAAAAAAAACCTTAAGCTTCCTAGTGTTCATATTGTCTTCCCCTCCAACAATACATTTTGAGAATGCGACAAGTTTCACTGTAACTCCTGTTTAATGTCACCTTCGAAAATTGTACTCCTAAAAACTTACAACAACCAAATAATATATAAGGCAACAAAAAATAACCCAATTTTTTTTTTAATTTGAATACCGAACAAGAGTCTCAACTGCTCCCAACCGTCTAGAGCCAGTGAAACTATGGCATCCCCAAATGGGGTATGTATTTAGTCGGAAGGTAGGAACCAACTACACATCAGGCATTTCTTAAAAAGCGTATTAATTTGCGACGTTTAACAACGGTCGTTCTCTAAAATGAAAAAACCTTTTTTGGGTTGTGTTATTTTGATGCCCAGTTTTTCAGCAAAATTCGTTTTAAGTGATATTATAAAAAAATAACAAATGATTGAAACTAGTAATTGCTTGAACTTTGTAGAAAATAACTAGTGATTACTGCATGTCAATGAAAGGACTAACCCAACCATTATAAATAAATACCACGGACAAATGTTCTTCGAAAAGCAAGAGCTACTTAGTTTTCAATTTCATGGTTAATTTGTTTTCTACAGCTGGGTTCGTAACAAATCGCATAATTTTATAAAAATACTAGTAATTCATATAGTTCCTTGCCAAAGTCACGCTTATTTAAGCACCGTACCTTGTCAAGGGAGGACAAGTTGGACAAGCGGGTTGTTGTATTTGGGTTCTTGTTTAAGTTCGTCAATTTTGCTTCGCTGAACATTGTATATGATTAGTGTCCTGCCGTCTATTTCTGTGTAGCGTTGGAAATGTAATTTTTGAGTAATACTGTTGTATTATTAACTTTTTGAGGATTTTTCATACAGTAAAAACATATTTCTAATAATAATATCATCTAAAGCTGTCCAATGTATTTTTAGACAAACATTATTTTTGTCCTGATCAAAGCAGGGATAGCGTTGAAACTAGTCGGGATCTATGAAAAAATATTACATTGATGTAAGCAAAACAAAATAGTTTGGACAAGGGAAAGAAGGACTGACACTGAAGATACTTTTTGTTTTATAGAATCTTAGTTACTTAAACTTGCTCTGAAGATAATTTCCGAAAGTTTTTTTTCCTACTTTCTCCGACTGCCTTTTTTTTACAGTTTAATTGATATTTCAAAGCTTTATGGTTCATGCAGGAAACGACGTTGCCAAATGTAAAAGTGGCGTTGCCCTTATTGTGTCCACACAGTGAAAAACAGTGCAAATAAAAATTTAGAGCTCACCGTCACAGAAATTTTGCTTTTTCAGCTTATAAATTTTAAATAATATTTCTAGCAGTCATTATTTATTAGAAAAAATCTCAATTTTAACGTTTCTAAACATATCGTACATCAGAAAAAGTTAACAATTTTTCTCATGTAACGATATTATTTATAAACTAACAAATACGTTTGAGCACCATCTATGACGTTTCATAGTTACGGCTCTATTCAGAAATTAAAGCTTAACGTTTTCGATCTGCTGGCATGCTGGCGTTCGTTAGCCTAATAATTTCATTTTTGGCCCATTCTTTCCGATATGCAATATGCTTTTAGGTAACTTTGCTTTCGCCGTCCGGAATTGGAGGCATTACTTGGTCACGAGATCGAGAAGAATTGGCGCGATCATTGGAACTTAACAAGCACTTTCAAAATGCTTCAAAGCCATGGGAATGATTCAGAAGCAAGAAAATTAGGTGCCGTACGAGTTAAAACTGAATGGTGTAAAACGGCGTTTGTTTGCTTATGAGCAATTCTTTGAGAGGAAAAAACGGAAGGGATTTCTGCAACGCATTGTGACTAGGGACAAAAAAAAGCAGCTTGGCGTGGTGTATTATGAGCTGTTAAAACCGACTAAAATAATCACAAGCAATCTTTATCGAAGGCAATAAATGCGTTTGAGCCGAGTATTGAAAGACAAACGGCCACAATACAACGAGAGACATGATAAAATGATATTGCAGCATGACAATTCTCGACCCCATGTTGTAAAAGTGGTCAAGACATACTTGTAAACTTTTAAATAGGAGTTTTTACTTAGTATTTTCCTGCTGACGCTGACGCTATGACGCTGCTCACTCTGACTATCACTTGTTTTGATCAATGTCACACGACTTTGCTGACCAGCACTTCTGGTTTTATGAAGAAGTAAAAATATGAATCGATTCGTGGATCGTTTCAAAAGATAACCAGTTTTTTCAACACGGGATTTGAACGCTGCCCAAAAGATGGTAAAAAGTAGTGGCTAGCGATGAATAATGCTTTGAATCAAAAATATACAGCCAGTTTTTTACAATAAAGCCTCACATTTCGAATAAAACGGCGGTAACAAAGTTGTACATTAATATATTATTATTATCATGTCAAAAGATTTGTACAGCGCCCTTGAGGTGATTTTCCACAAAAACGGCGCTATAAAAAATCATCCAAAAATAAATAAATAAAAGGTTCACAGTGTATTAATAGAACTCGCCGTATCCAATGAGGAAAAAATGCCAAGTCATGTATTAATGATATTTTAATCTTCCTTAATTCATGTCTGTTTGAGGCAGTATTAAACTTCGTGCTTAGGTTTGTGATGTAAATCATCTGACTGTGAAATTTAAAAAAAAAAGTTTTATATCGCAAAACAAAGCCTTTTTTTTACAATGTTAATTATTTGATGGAAAATACATTCCCGCAAATTTCAATTAAGCCTTCTCGCCTTTCACAAGTCGAAAACAATTTATTTGATTTTCTTTATGATTATTTCATAGTGCGCGCTTAGAATACGCTTTATAGTATTCCCTTTGTAGAAGTAAAAAAATCTAGCTTACTTTACCCAGTTCCCGTGCAGTTTATGTTGATGTTTGTCGTTAAAGTAGATTTATTAGATACACGTTTTCCTAAGTAAACACTTGTTTGTTTGTTAATAAAACACGTACAATTAACGGGAATTTACAATTACAAAATTTAGTATTTTTAACTTTTAGAAAACCCTCCTTCCTGTAGGAGGGTGATTACCAGATTATTTCCTGTTGAACACCTGACCAAATTTATCAAAATAAATATTTTCTGCTACCTAGCATGCTACCTTAGATGATGCGAGACTTTTAAGTACATCTTTTTCGATTAAGAAATAATGGAAGTAAAGCTTGGAAAAAATCATAAAGTTACAATTTTTATTAAAAAAAATATAACCGTACCAAAAAACTAAAAAGGAGTGAAAATTATTTATAACACACATTTTTTCTGTCTGGATAACACAAAACGGACCTCGAAATGACTTGCATCTCAATGGCAGAGCGTTAAGCACCTTAACTTCGGACCGATAGGTCGCAGGTTCCAAAACACCACCATTCGGAATCGAAACGTTTCAATTGTGTTTGGTGATCAGATTTCAATAGTCAAGTCCTTTCCAACCTTCTTCTTTCTCATTTCCGCTCTCTCTCCGCTTCCACCAACCTTACAAAATCGGGAACGCCATAACTCTTTTGACTTAAGGTGCTTGTGAGAAGTTCGGACTTTTGTGCGGTATTTGCACACAAATACATAAATCGTCGCTAGAAAGGCAAAAGGGCTTAAGCGACACTTAAAATGAGTTAAATATGCAGTTTTGATCAGTTGTTTTCTCTGCATCGAATGTTCTGATTGTCGTTTATTTCTGGAGACTTTTGTGGTTCTTCAGTTATATAAAATATATTTGCCATTTGGGAGAAGGCTTGAGTCAAGCAACACAAGCTTGGAACTTTTTTGGCGTTACCTGAGTTATCTTTCTTTTTAAAAATCCAACCAGGTACTGAAAACTTATGAATTTTATTGTAAACCAAAAAAAACAAAAAAAGTCCTCTGGTGTAAAGCTTCAGCCCTTTTGCCTTTCCAGCGACGATGTAATAAACATCCAAAACGCAACAACTACGCCCTGCAGGAAGCGTTATTTAAACAAATGTATTTTCCTCTCCGAGTGAATCGCATACACCCTGCCAAGTGTTCGATCTCCATACATACCTATTGCATAATCAAGTTAAAGAGCTCGTGTACAAATGTGTGCTCAGATTGATAAAATAGAGTCGTATATCATTATGTTGGAGCTCGCGAGGCGTACACCTGAGTTCCGCCAGCGGGGAAATAGGCCATATTATATTATGTGTTTCGCAAACACTGAGTGATTCGTTTAGCTGCAAGTTTACGTAGCCGGAAAATTAACAACAGAGATGGCTCGCTCGAAAGACAATGGTGCCGTACCAGGCAGCGTCGACGATTTTATAAATTATGAAAAATTAAATCAATTAGTTAGGATCTTTGAGTTAATTTTTTGAGGGGTTATATCTACCTAACTATCTCTTATGTTCTTATAGTTACTTCTGATTGCTTGTATCTAGTATCTTCTGATGTGTTTTTATATCTCTAAACCAAACATTTAATTCATATAAAATAATAAAATGTATATTTGCGGCACGTTCCAGAGTGGTAAATATTTTAAGTATCGCCTTGGTGAAAAACCACCGGAAGAATCCAAACGTTGATTGATTGAATGGCTTTAGCCGTGTTTGTGAACAGATCTGAATAGCCAGGTACTTTCCAACCTTTTTTTTCTCATCTTATTTTCGTCCCTACTGTCTTCAGCCTCACAACATACCCCAGCTGGGGATGTCATAGCCTCACTGGCCTTAGACGGTTGGAAGCAGTGAGGACTCTTGTGCGTCATTCACTATTTAAAAAAAATGTCTCTTTTAATTGAGTTTTAATAATTTGATTGTATTAAGTCGCGTGTACCCTGTAAAAAGCCTGTATGATTTTTTTTTAAATTTGATACAAATTTTTTGAACACTATAAATATTTTTGTTTAATTATAATACAAAAACAAATCAAAGTTAATTATACTGTATTTTTTAATGCCCTTGTAAGTTTTTTAAGTAAGTAATTAATATTACATATATATGCGTTTTCATGTCTGTTATATTTCATAAATATCTCGTCAATTTGAATCAGAGATCGATACAAATTGCCTACTTATATTTCCATTAACGATGATACCCACAGAACTCGGTTCTGACACTCACACCTGACTCATTAAAATTCATATATCTTCTATCATTCTCGCCCTTCTAACTCTAAATATCGCTCTCTCAAGTATATAATTCAATGATAGTGTATGCCTTGCCTAGGATTTGCTAATTTAGTTCCACCCACAATGTTCGTAAAATCCTTTCTTCGTCCATTTGCTCTCGTGTTCACAACTTAGAAGTTATTCGTAACTTAATCACCGCCCTTAAATATTGATTCCTTATTTTTAGAGTAGGACTTATTTTCAATCGGGTTCCCGGTTGTAATTAAATCTTTCCGCCCATATTCCTCCAGAATCACATTTCTGCAGCTTCCAGTTCCACCTATCACTCCCACACGTGTGAGTTAAAGTTGAAAACTACTAACCTTAATTATATTTCATATCACATGGGCAATAAACGACCGTTCAACACAACAGATAATGAAATAACTAATGTCTTAGAGGGTCAAACACGGAAGCCACTTTTGAAAGAGGGTCATTTCTTCACAGAAAAAGAATAAACTAATGTTTATTATGCGATAACTTAAAAAAAACTCATTATTTTTATTATGATCAGTTAATGATTTATTATTTTATTTGATTAAATTTTGTTCGTGTAAATAAAAATTGCAATTTAATTCAAAATAATGAATTTCGTAGACTTTAGTTGTTTATCCTCCAACACATAATTTCTCAATTTTAAATTCAGTTAATTTTTTTTATGGACTCTTACTTGGAAATAAATTAGTATATTCCAAAATAAATATTTTTTTCATCTTGCATGTAGACGCTGAGTGGAGGGTTCTGCAATAAACTAGAGCAATTATGCGTTTGGCACCAGAGCACGGCCAGGAAATACGAAAAACGCGCGCCCAACATTTGTACTTAGTACATCATATACTCGTATGTGAACAGTTAGTTTCAACGACTCGTTCTTGTGTTCAACAGCTCTTTTTTTATATGACCTCTGTGCTTTTCCCTTCCCACAATATCAGTCTCTTTAAGACCCAGGTTCACGCATTTCTTTACTCAAAAAAACCGTCCGTACAGCATCCCCAAAGATGACATTGGCATTGAAGAAATTCATCTAGGATGCCCTGATTTCCCTCAAGACCTCTTATGTGGAGAAAATATTTAAAAAAATAAAATAATTAATTAATTTTGATTCGTTAAATCAATATACTCGTATATGATATTCTTGTAAATGATAAATTATTACAAGCTGGTTTCCAACACAAAATATAATTATTTGGTTATTTGACTATCTGTGAATATTTCAGCATTTCATCATTCAACGTTACAAAATTTTACAAAGATTATATTTAACTCAAATATTCAAAAAGTGAACTTTCTTAGTTTATCTTCTAAGGTGCAGATTTGTCCTAGAAACATAATTTCAAAAGAACTGATTACTGCCGCTGGGTAGATTCAAGTTTCCTTAGACCCTTAATAGATATATAATAAGATACTTTCTCAACACGAGTCTTGGAAAAATGAATTTAAATCACCGCATATTTTAAAACACTGCGTGCAAAAAAATGAAAGAAAAATTTTCTTAACTTCCTATCTTCTCTCCTTGATTGTTCGCGAGCAACTTTGCTAGTTACAGGGTAATTACAGAGCCCGATGTCGTGAGTGGCATCTGGCCCTAACTACTATAAAATTCTCTAAGATCGTAGTTTTTATGCGCGAAGTGGTAAATTTCTCGCCATCATCGCACTAAAAGTGATAAAGCTAATAATAATTACTTAATCTAAAGCACAGCGAGATGCGGAAACTATGCTCATCAAGCTAAATGGTAAAATTAATGATGTTAACTTGAGTTAGTCTACTTTTTTTACCGTATTTTTCTCTCACTGTGACACAGGTTGGATATACAAAAATTGTAGTGTCACAGAGCAAACCTTTCGTCAACCGTGAAATTTGCTGAGTATCGATTCATTGTATGCCAACATTTGAGAATAATTGTTTTTACTAGTCTTCTATTACCAAACAAATAGTAACTAGAAATGTGATCTATCACGATTTTAAATATAATTGACTCTCGGGCTCCAATTCGCCGAATAAATCGATTATTTGTTCAAGAAAAAAATTCGCCGTTCGAAAATGCGTGACCAATTTCACCAGAAGTAAGAGAAATTTAGCTTTCTTAGGGAACACAAACACGTCTACAACACATTTATATCAGCTTATCTCTTTAGTGGATTGTCATACATTGAAAATAATATTTTTGCAGAATAAACTAATTATACATATGCCTATATATTAAGAATAAATGTGTTGGTCAGATTTTTACTAAAATTAAAATAAAAATGTATGAACGTACATAGTGAAGTTGAAAAAAATAAGAAAATAAGCATGCTTTTTATTTGTAACTGTAATATTTATTTTTTCGTACTAACAAGAATAACGTATTAATCTACAGTTAAACAACCTATATACTCGTATGTACGTCTGCTATCGTCTCCATTCAATATAATATGTCACACATAATTTGGTCATGGCCTGCTTTATAAAGGCCATACATAGTGAGGTGAGATATCACCTATAAAGCAAAAAGGCAAGCTCCTGGTAACAACGGGTAGGGAAAGAAAATAAGTATTTTTAATCCATTAGTTACCTCCGATATCGCACTTTCCACACTCTCCCTACCTCGATGGGGATCAGATTGCTAATGCAAGGTTTCTAGTATGACCTGCAAGTATTTTCTTGGAAACAATATCCTTTCAATATAGATAACATTATATATAAAATATATGTGCTTATACTAGGCATCTATCTGGAGAATATGTGAGAAATTTCATAGCGTTGAAGATCCACGTAGATGATGAATAAATGCTAGAACAAGTTTTAGGTTGACGTTTATTGTTGTTATTTTTGTTTTATTTAATTTGTATCTACCTAAACTGTTAAAGTATTTCATTGTTAAAACCACCCGCTAGAAAAACTTCTAAAAGCAGTTTTGGAATTTTTTTGTACACATTTTGTATAAAATATAATTTTTTTTAAATGTTTTTTTATGACGTCAAGAAATTAATTGAAAATGGACAAGTAGCCATTTGTGGGTAACATTTACAATTTAAAAAAATATTTTGCACTATTAGTAATTTATTTTTGAAAGGGTAAATTTTAACGTCAACATAGTAAATATATACAATTTAGGGGAATAGTGGTTAGTAATTAAAGCTCTGAAACTATTCTAACGTTTTTTTTAAATTGTAGTAATATTCTGCGAGAATACGTATGGAAGAAACCTCATGAATAGTTTTAGAAGAGCTTACATGAAATTTAACAAGTCTCGCGCTACCTGAAAAGCCGAAGTTTGCAGAGATTTATGACTTGCACCGCCCAACTAGAAGGGTGAAAAGTTACAAGTGATATGACGACCTCCTGAGTTTTCAGAATAAACTACTGACTTTTTACTTTAGGAAAGTGAGGTTAACATTCTGAATACGTTTATTAAGACCCTTTTTGGAGTCTCACCTGCACAAGTGCCAGCAAAACTATGCAACTCTACTGGTAAAATCTTGTCAGGCTGATTAAATTTGTTTAGAGAAAGATGACTAAGCATAGCTATAAACAATTTTAGCAACTTTTTGATGATGATTGCTGGTTTCTCACCTGGCTATTATATGAATTCGATTGCGCTTACTCTATCCTTCCACGTACGAGTATATCGTTGAATACTGCTAAGTGATCATTTAGTAAAAATGGCTCTACATCAGATTATGGACTAATTTGCAAAAATGTAACGTTATAGAAGCCACCTTTCTTACGATTGCGCATTTATAAATAAGGAAGAATAAATAGGATGCATTGTTAGTTTAAGAGGGGCGCGTGTTGAAGATTTCTCGACTGTAGTTTGCGTAACTTCTGAGCGTAACTATGTCAGCAAAGATTTGTCCGTAAAACATGATAATATTTATTTTTTAACCGAAATGTTGATATAGTCGGTAATTAAAATAGTGTTGACCGGTTAGAAGCCGAGATGACAAATGCGTCAGGCATCGTGGGTTCAATTTTTCTTCTAGCTAAATCATCCATCATTGTACAAATAATATTTTCTGCTTAGTATGATGGCAGTAAGATTTTTTCAAATCTTTTCAGACTTATATATTAAATTATAAATGGCACTTAATTAATAAATTGTTATTTAAAACTTAAATTACTCGGCTCAAGTTTTTTTTTAGTATCTATTAAATGATACCTACACACCTATTATACCAATACATTAGGTAAGTAGGTTGTAGTTGGGTAGTGTTGACAAATATTACATTACAGATTTGCTCAAATAAAAATCTGAAAATTGACTGCGAAAACGAAAATAGCGAGCTTAATGCGCCCGCCTCGGGCAGAGCGAGACAAAAGGCTTGAAGGGCGCGCTGCCATCCGCGGAGAAGGTCCCGCGCCATTTATTTTTAGGTTTATTCAATACAGGAATCAAGATGTTGACAAGAATCGGAAAAATATTCACCCTATCGGATCGGCGCAAATTGTCGAGCATCTTTATAATATTTAACAATGGAAATCATTTTTTTAATCATTAGCAAAAGCTTCAAATTACACAAAATAATAATCTCCATTCTGAGTACGTACGTACGAGCGTGAACTTTTCAGATTAGGAATTGACAAATGTCTTCTGAAAATTTTCTAAATAAAATAAACATCACAAGGATTTTATCCCTACCTACTTAATAAAGTACCTACCTATAATATATTCTAGCAGACATTATCCTATATCTGAAACGGGTGGATTAAAACAATTTAAATATATATTGACAAGTCACGTTACTTTTCTACTGGCAACAACTAGTAGAATATATTATTTTATGATATCATTTATTTAGAACCATTGTAATAAAATATCACCATGAGGGTTTTACAATTTAATCAAATGACAAAAATATTGAAAGAATTCGTATTTTAGCCGAACACAAAATATCTTAAACCGAGCACCCTTAACTAAGTACCTTCTTATAACTAAAACCTTCTTGTGACGTGACGAAATTATTAACTAACTTACTTTCTGTGAGCAAAAAGTCAGTCAACACAGTTTGTTTATAACTTATAATTACAATTAGTAACATCGTGTAAACAAATTAAAACAACTGCTCTTTTACTAAATAATGAGGAAACATTATTCAAACACCTGTGCCTAGTCTCCGCGTTGATTGCAATATAACGAATTATGGGACGCTTCAATAATATTTCAGCTCGATTAACAAGACTAGAATGCGTCGCTTAGGTGTGATTTGAACATGCAGAGCGAATAGAAGGTGATAGGAGTGTTAAGAATGACGTACAAGTAGGGCTTCCCCAGAAAGACACTGCGCGATCAAGTAAATGAAATAATTTAGTAGGCGTGTCGAGAATATAACTGAAAATGTATGAATATGAGTGAAACAAGGAGTATATTGCAAGACAGAGTTGTAGAATAATGGTTAGTTTATTTTACCCTTAACTCAAAACTAAACAATTGAATATAGCATTTTATGCATTTTCGTATTTCAGCTTACGAGACTACGACGCTTGTAACCCCAATTTTACCAATTTACTTATTCAATAAATTAACTGTTTAACTTACAGTTAATTATCCAATTATTAAATTCGGAACCTAACGTACATATTAATATTTCATATTATCTGTCTCTTTCGCTCTGTTCCTTTGTTACGATTTAAATGATTTTCTTTGTTTTCTCACTGTTCTCATATTTTATTTTATTTTATATTGTGTTCTCCCCCTTTTATGTAAATTTAACCAACCACTTAGAATGTATTGATTAGCTTCATTTTTACTCTGGTAATGCTTAGGCTAAACGAAACTAGTCGGTCATAAAAATTAAAATGAAATCTGTAGTCGTATACAAAGTTATTATTTCATTTTCATTAAACATGTCAAACCACAAAGCGATTGCTTTCTACGAAAATGTATATTTATTTGAATGTGTAAATTGAAAAATACCTTTCGAAAAAACAGTCTTGAAGAAATTCAGAAGAAGCTGGTTGGGTAAACAATTTTATATGTTCAGTCAAAGGTTGTAGTTTGCAACGGCTATGTTGGTTGGTTGGTTGGTTATTTGGTTGGTTGGTTCTTAGTAGGATGCAATATATTTCGTTCGTTTGTTGGTTTCTTTTTCAGCCGCCTGCAAAGAAAATTTATGCGTAGTAAAAAACTTTACCACCAATATTCCACACATCAATCAAGTTCCGGTCAACAAACAAATTAAACGAATTTTGATACATCAAAACATAATTTACCCCAATAATAATAGTTTTTAATTGCACGTAGTCCAAGTATATTCATTTACTCAAATTACAAAAAAATATCATAGTGAAAATTATCCCAAAGATTTTTTTGATGCAGCAGACGGCAGCTTTTGTAAAACAAAAATATTTCAAAATAAACTAAAAGGGACATTATTACTTGCAAAGTGAAATAAACTGCTTGACATTATAATTCATGGGTAGCTTAGAAACGGCTTTGACACAAGTAAACTGTTAAATTAAATGATCCCGTTTACGCGAACAGTTTTATAAAGCAAATGTTAAATGGTTTAATCCAACGCTTCTAAAACAGAATCTTTAGAGACATTTAAAACATAAAATGATATTAAATCACAGCTTCCTATTTTTTTTGAAAAAACATGTAATTTTTATAAATACAAATAGAAGATGAGGAGTAACGCCTTTGCCAATTGAGCTACCGACACCTTATTAGAGACCGCCATTTTTTATTCTCATTTTTCGATCTCATATTTCATTGTAATTATTAATATTATTTTTTCAATTTCTTCCGATATAGGCTGCTATATTTGTAATGGTATACATAGCTCTACCTGAGCACATATTGAATACCTAATTGGTGTCGTGTGATGGTAACCTATATCAGAATAAATTTTAAAAATAATATTATAAATTTTCAATGAAGTATGCGATCGATTAAAAAATGCCGGTTTTTAATAAGGTCGCAGTAGCTCAGTTGACAGAGGTGTTACTTCCGGATAGAGTAGAGGTTCTGAGTTCGAGTCTCAATCGCGACCGTTATTCTTTTTAGTTTCTGGCTTTTTCAGTTCCATATTTGCGTAGAAGATTATTGATATTATTTCAATAATTAATATCGAAATAAAAGCATAATGCTTTATAGTTAATTCTAATTTAATAACAATAAAAAAATATTTAATTTAAATAAAAGTGTTAATATACCATGAAAGAAAAAGTTTTGGGTTAATTATAGCAGCAACAAGTGTTCTATTTTCTGATTTCTTTAGTTGGGTAGAAAATGTATTAAAACTCTTGGTTCTTATTGCAATTGTGTACAAACAATGTACTTACTACATTAGAAGATAATGATTATTAACGTCTATTATAATTTCAAGCTTTTAATCTGAGGTATTTGTGAAAATTATCAATTTTGCGTAGCATAATTTAAATAGTACATATAATTACATTTATTACATACAATCTTATTATACAGATATTTTAAGAACTTGAGTGTCTAACCTTATTTTATTATGTTTTAACACCAGAACAGTTGAAATACATTCCTCACGTACGGTTATAGGAATAACTTTGTATCGCGGCTCTCTAAGGAGCTTCATACGGACCACAACTCCAAGATTGAGAATATCTGGCTTAATTGAATAAACTGAACCCTCTTCCGCTGAGTGATAATCTTAGCGATGTTTGCCGGTTGTTTACTGACTCCAAGAATGGAGCAAAGGCACTATTAGTTATTTAAATAATACGTTTTGAAAATATAGTATAATTTACCGTCGGAATCTCTTACTACAATATACAGCTTTGTGTTTAAATTGTTCACTAAATTTAATCTTCTTCTACCTACTTTTCTCTTATTGGAGGTGAGACTGCGTCATTGATACCGGGACCCTTGACCATACATACTGGGATAGATATTTTGTGTTGTGACCTGATGACTCCTTAAGATAATTTGTCTATTTTGACTACTTCTGCCAGAGCGTTATTTGTCGCGCATTCTTTTCTGCATTTTAAAGCAATTGCGTTTAGTCTTTTTATTTATTGAATTATCACCAAAAACGTTTATAATGTATTTTTTTCATAGAAAGCAATCACTTTGTAGTTTGACATATTTAAAGAAATAAAAAAATAGCTTTGCACAAAACCACGGATGTTATTTTAATTTATATGACCGACTGCTTAATTTCTCTCTGTTCCTTTGTTATAATTTAAATTCTATTCTATTTTTTTCTCACTGTTCTCTTATTTTATTTAATATTGTGTTTTACCCTTTGTATATATATATAACCACACATTTTGTATTTTTTGTTTAGCTTAATGTTATACTCTCATGATGCTTAGGCTAAGCGATACCGGTCGGTCATAACAATTAAAATAATATACATGGTCTTATACAAAGTTATGTTTTTAATTTCTTTAAAAAAATATGTACTTTTAGCTTTTATGTTTCAATGACTTTTTTACCTTTCCGGCATTACTTGAATTCTTTATTCAAACCTATTTTGGTAGTGGATGAAACTCTTCGTTTAGCTTTCGAAAAATACCATAAATTGAAATTGAAACGCTCCTTGAAAAGCTTTCTATATGGGAAATATTGAATTCAGTCCCTGCGCCGCCTTTCTTTTCTTGTTACTTTATATCTTCTCTGTTTTTATATCCGCCTCAGAGCTCTTTTCAACATTGAAGAAAGGAAAGAAAAAATAACGAGAAGTAGTTTTAATTGCAAAAACTCAAAAGTAAACATCTAAGAAATGCGTTTCCAATTGTCTAAGGGTGATAGAATTAAACGCAATAAAACATTTCAAATAACGTGATCCTTTTACAAAACCGACGAAGTAAAGACGTGGCCATGTTTTCGGCGTTATCCGATAATATTATTATAAATCAAAGGAAATAAACGCGACTACGGAGTCGATACGTTTTTCCGTTCTTTGTATTTCTAAGTATTTGGGTGTAGTGGGACCTAACTGACTGTATTGCGAGGGAGCACGTCTCACAGGTTGGTTCTGGTCGTAGTGCTCTTCGTATCAAAAACTTGCCGAATCAATACAACGTTGGCCAAAACTCGTACTGTGTGTCTTGATCCTACATGCGAACTACCTTCATACCAACTTCCATCACAGGAAGTAGGAGCTGTTTTCATCCGAAATAAACTATAAACCTTTATATGACTTGTTGGTGTAGGCGACATTACATACGAACATTGAAATGTTCATCCAGTAATGAGAAATCTCGTGCTTTTGGACATCTCACAGATGAACCGCATTTTCTTATTATAATGAAACACAAACATTTCCCGGGTACAAAAATCTTTTCGAAATATTTTTACGACCGTCATAAAAAGGGCTGAAATCGTTGCGTGTGCAATGATAGAAGACTCGACTAGAAAAAAATGACCCGACCACGCCGCCTGGTTGCAACCACTATACCACTCGGCTGCAAATCAGCCAATTATACGGTTTTTATTTATTTACGGTACGTACATAATATTTAAGTATCTTACCATTTTTTCGTACAGTAGAGTTTTCTCTTACTTTAAAATATATACTATTAAGTCACTTACATTTTTTATTCAAACAATTTTTCGTGATTTTTCTTTTCATACTTCATAATATAAGTTGCAAAATTATAGTAAAAAGTATAGATAGTAAGCAAATAGAGAAGACATCATATTGATTTTGAATAGAGAAGACATTGTATTGAATTCTAATAAAAATTTGAATTCATAAAGCAGACTTAGAGATACTTTTGGAATCAATAAGCTTTTGATGCTATGGTATCTCGGAAATATTTCTATCAAAGGGAGATTGAGGCAAAGATGTATTTTATAACCATTCCTTTTAAATTTAATATGTTCAAAGACAATATTAACTACCGCTGGAATGTAAACGTATTCAATGGAGATCTTATGAATACACTCAGATATGCAACCGACTGTACTATATTTGAAATGAATCCGAAAAATTTCAAACAGTTTCAGGGAATTGCTTCTCCTCAGTAATGGATAAAATACAAATACTCGAAATAACGATTGAACAGGAGGCAAGGTAAGTAATGGGGTTATTGGGTGTTGCATTACAGTTTGGCAAATGAATTTGTGTAAAAGTGAATTTAAAGCGTTCACAACAAAAAAAAACAATTTCTATGATGTTATATATAAATAAAACTATCTGAAAATGATGCAGGCTAAAAAAAAACCCCGTTTTTCCCATCAAATGTCAAACTGCAAATCGGGATGCAAGCATAACCTCACATCTGAATACACTAATATTTTAATGAAAAAAAAGTTCGGCTTACATAAACTTGTTTTAATATGTCGAACTATACTTTGATTCAGATGTAAATGGGGACTAAAAATTTAACAATTCAGAGTGATGTTCATTAAAATGGAAAGTTTTCTGACACAAAGGAATTGAAGATAAACATTTGCTTTCGCATCGTGAAGTGAACACATTTTTATACCGAATGAAAATTTGGACATTGAAATAAACAATGATGTCAAGATTGGAAGCTTTTGTAGAGAATGCTTGAAGAATCCAGGATTGTGGAAAATGCTTAAAGTATATGGGCGGAAAACAAATCTTTCGAGAAAGCTCACTTCGTATGCATCGCGAATGGAAACTTCTTACTTTTTATGTGATAAAATAGCGATTCTTTATAAATCAAATATATCAAGACTGAACTAAGTTTATCATGGTATTGGATATTTTTTAACTACTGATTGAAGTACTTTTAAGTTTGTTCACATAAAAAAAATTATAAGCATTTCTTATATACATTCAATAAATAGAAACAAAATAGTTTGTTTGACATTTTTCACTATAGAACAGATCTCTCGCTTGATGTAGTGAAATACAAACAAAGGAATTATTTTTAAGTTCGTACGTATGTATAAATAAATGTATTCAAAAATGATCCGGTATGAAATCTCTTTTTCATGCCGCAGAAGAGCATTTAACATTCTTATAGGGTGTACCTAACCTTCGTTGACACTGTGTGACAAAGGGTTACACACAGATGATTTGGTGAAGGCACAACAAGTTTTTAAGCGGCTCAGTAAGAAACTGTACCAATAAGCACAACATTGTATGCATAGTATGACCTATCATATATTTACAAAATAATAGACAAAAAAAATTGGTCTAAACAATATGATTTAAAACCCTCAAAATATGTAACTTTCTGTTATAACTAGCTGTGGTATTTAAAAGTTGATTTATTTTAAGGAATAAAACTTGTGTAAAGAAAACGGAAATTTTAGTTAATAGGCTTACTAATATTCATAATAGCAATCACACTGTGCCAACTTAAAGCATACTTATAACTTTCCAAAGCACTCAGGATACAACTCGGCGAAAGCACATAAAATTAAACTAGGGGCGGGTTTGATTATTTTTGGCCCCGCGGCCTATTTACGTACGCATGAACATCGGAATTTAGCTTTGACATTACGAAATAAATACGAAACCGTTTTACTTTTTATTGCGATCATTTATTTTAACCTCCCTTCGGATTCGTGCTCTGTTATTTTTTGCTACTCTTGAAAACATAATTTATGAAAATTTAATAATCTATATCCGGGAGTGATTTGCGACTGGCTCCTGGTGACGTCAATCTTCAAACAGATTCAAAGACATTTTACATTTTAAATTTGTCAAGAAAGTTTACGTTGATATGGTAGACAGCTAAAGACCGACTAACTTATCCTAATTTAATATTGAATAATATCATGTTTAATTTTGCATTTAATGAAGTAAGCAATATGAAGATTCCGTGGCAGAGCGATTAAGATCCTCAGATAAAAATCCAGAGATCGCTGATTCAAACCCGGGATGCGTAAATATTTGTATTTACTTATTTTTCATGTACTTATTGTATAATATATTTGCCGCACATTCTAAAGGGGTAAACACTCTCAGCATCGCCCTGACAATCGCAATCAGAATCTAGCATTGCTTGAAATAGCTGTGTTTAGTGACCAGATCTGAATGGCCAGCTACTTTCTTATATTTCTATTCCTCATTTAATTCCTTACCTCCTCTTTGAGTCATAAAACATACTAAAATTGGGCATGTCAGTCTCACTGGCTTCAAGCCGTTGGAACTCTTGTTTGATGTTAATATTGAAATAGTTTGATAATTACAACAGACTTCTAAATTCTTTGATTTCGTAGAACACGAAAGTATTTTAAAGAATTTTAAATGTAATATTAAGCTAGGTGAAATTATTTTAACTAAAATGATGAATCCAAATTTAACTATTTCTTAAATTATTCCTTATTTCCTAACTGGAAAATTCCTGTAGATTTTCTGCAATATTTTATACTTTTACGATAGTTCTATAATACGAGTATATGTTTGAATAAAAATAATTATAGTTTGTACCTTGCAAGACTAACTTAAGTAAAATATGTTAAAGCAATCAATATAAAACATTAGAAATATATGTTCGAAATACGTCTTCAATAATTATATGTTCGTATTACAAGATTGTGTGAGGAAAAATGATTCTGATATTATTATTAGTATAAAAACAAACCTGATCACTTGTTTGCATATTTACTAAAAGGTTTTGAAGGTCAACGGGTATTGAATGCGTGCAAACTAGAATATTCAAGTGATTTTATATTTTCACGACCTGAGAAAGTAAAACGCAAGGCAAACGACTTTGAAATCTATTTTCGAAAATCGACAGAGAAGCCCACGCACTCAACTCAGCCTTAATCATTGACGCCGCAATGCTGTCTAAAACGTTGGCTCAAATAGGAGGACAACTTGGGAACAACCAGAACAATACTTGCGTTTGCAAAATTTACGTAATTAAAAAAAAACAAAGGCTAATTATGTGTTGGGTGTTTTGCTAATTGTATTTATTTATTATTAAAATTAACAGCTGTTTCATCTCTGTTTTTGAAATAATCTTTTTAAATAAGAATATCAAATATATATTTTGATTCAAATGACTTTAATTTATTTTAATTTCACATATTTAAAAAAATATTACGGTGGTCTAGAAGACAAATCTAAAATAATTTTAAAAAATAATTAAATAATAAGTGTATTATTTCCAAATGTATAAATTTATGGTAAACTTGTAAGAGTAAATATCTAAGTTACCATTTTTTTATTTTTGGCATTGAAACGCAGTTCTTAAATATTTCAAATAATGATGCTTAAAAATAGCAATAACTGAAAAAAAAACCCTGTAAAATAAACCAAATAACAAATAGAAAGCCTGGTATTCTATTTTCTTTAACACTGGCTTTTATTGAAATTGATAGATACATAACTTTATATAATAAGATCAGAGTATTAAATTAGACATTTAATTTGATCTACCTCATTTTATACGTGGTTTTGTTGGAATTGGAGGAAGAATTCGTACCTACTCCTACATAAGTTTTATGCAGAGAAATAGGACGTATTTTGAGAAATGCTTTGATTTATTATTCCAAGTAATAAAATGAAAATATAAACATTATTAGTTTTACAATTTGGAAAAAGCAAACACGCAAATTGAACGATTTACTTTTCACAAGAATAGAATTTTCGTGATTCGATTTGGTAAATTGGGTAATATATATGAGATATTGGAAAAATAATAGCTCTATTCGTGAAATGTTTATATTCTAATTATGAATTTAAATAAACATAAGCGGTGTCAATCAATTTTCATACCAACGGATTTCCAACAAAATAATCTTCCAATGTATGTTGTTGTTGCTATAATATTTTTTCAAACGTGCGACTAATGAATGGTGAACTATAATTTACCAGTGTAAAAACAAGGAAAACATGCATTTCGTCGGTAGCTGAGTGGACAAAAGATCTGTATCCTTCGCTGAGGATCAAAACACACTTCTATTTTACAAGAAAACACGTTTGTGAAAAGTGTTAGATCCGGAGCTATGATAAAACACCGAATGTGTTTTTAGCTTCAGATGAATTTGAAAAATAGTGGACTGTAAACGATTAACTATACTACTAACTAAACTTAAATCCGGTACCAAAAATCTCCATTAAGAAGAGGTAAAACTTTTTTTTTTTTTTTTCATTTATAGAAGAAGTCTTACACGTGATTAAAGCAAATTTCTCGGTTTGGGTTAGTACTGAACTTGTGGTTGGACTTGTAGCGCTCAACTTCAAAGCACATTCAAAGTCAAAGAGAAGTTTGGTGAAGCGTCGAGCAAGTGCTTTATTGGATATTTGTATATGTTATAATATGTTGAATCTATGTTCTTATACACTTGGGCAGAGAACAAGGTAAAAATTTAATCTCATTCATATTCATTCTCATCCCACTAAAAAGTGCCGCGAGAAGTTTTGACTAAGTGGGTTGAGGTTTTTTGTTAAGCAGTAAGTTAAAAGGTTTTCCTTTGGGAGATTTTTGTAAGCGTTACCAATTCTTTATTAACAGTTATTCAGTAGATAACCTAATCAAACAAAAAAATACAGCTTTTTAAGGTTTCAAAAACTAGGACGTAGATTGTATTTTACAAAAATCTCGTGTTTGTTTAGTACTTCTGCTTAGGTTATCATGGAGTGCTATGTGTTTTTTTTATTTTAATTTTGATACTAAAAGATATGAACTATAAATCAAAATAAAATTCAATGTGGCAAGTTAAGATCTTCATGAAAAAGTGGAAAACTATTCCCACAGCCACTCAGCGGCAATTTGGTGATTAAAACCACCTTTTTCCTAAAAAATTAAAAAAAAACCATATACTTTTTCTTTATGTAATGGAGAAAGACTGAAAGCAGACTCGCGGGTAACGGAAGATTTTGACTTCATATCCCGGTTGTGCCAACCTTGTCCGTGCGTGTTTTCTAGTAGATGTGACTGGATGCTCATAAACATTGTTTTGATATTTTAACTCATTTTATTTTTTGTTACCGTCATAGCGTGTATCAAATGAGTTGGTACAAGTTAAGCATGATGGTGTCATCGGTTGATATTTACAAATTTACGTGAGTATTTTTCTTTGCCCTAAATAAACATTTTGAAAAGAAAACATTGTCTCTCAATTTTGTCTACAGCAAAGTAAATGTAAATGTCGTAAAACTTTACATAATTTTGCATGCATGAATGATTCACGAGGGCTTCTCGACGGCGTGTAAGAAAGGAATTTTCAAATAAATCCAACACAACTGATGTTCGCTGGAAGTTTGCGGAGAATTCCGGCCTCGCATTGCGGACCATAATTCAGCTAACTTCACTTGTTCCCAGACGCAAACGTTTTGATTCACTTTCTCCTATTTTTAAGGCACTGCCATCGGTAGTACAAATATCATGCTTCAATGTGACATTTAACACCTTCGAAAATGTTTGTGCATTTGAAAATGTATGTAGATTTGTTACGTTTTAACATTTTTATTACATCTTTTTAATTTATACCAATATCCTCTTTCGTGCATAAGTAAATGCTTCTGATTCAAGAGTAGCATAACTGATAGAGATGGACAATCATTATTTTGCTAAGCACAATATGAATATACTAAAAAAATGTTTTTTTTTATATCTATATTACTCTGAATATCTGATTATATACTTGACCAACCAAACTATCTACTGTCGTTGTTTAACTGATTTTGATTAATAATAATTTAATCAACACATTTCAACACTTCATCTTATTTGAATACTGGAATAAAATGTATTATTTTTCTTACACACTTTATGTGAACTTGAATATTTGAGGGTACCTTTTATTTTAAATACGGTATTCTTCAAAAAAGGTATGATTATCGTCAGCTCAGAATTTATGGTGATAAATCTATCCCCTAAAAATACATTTTTTCTTGAAGCTGATGTATTATGCATTGATGACTGTATTGACCACAAAGCTTAAGAAATCTCTTGAATGTTGAACTCTTGATGAAAATTTGACGGATTTCTTAGTTTAGAATTTTCAAACCAACGCAACTACTCTAAGCTCATAAAAAAAATAATTTCTACTTCGTAGCTTTAAAACACTTATTTTACTTTTTTTAAATAGAGCAGGACGTCAATTTGAATGTTAGATATTTTGCATTCATGGTCAAGAAGAAAAAAAACGGAAATAGTACCAGAATTTATACTTCATATAAAGACATCAAATGATTTAAGACTAAGTTAAATTTATGAAATTAGATTTCTACCTAAAAGTATATTTGTTTATGATTTCTATGAAACTACTCAATCAGCAATGCCTTTCTAAAATTAAAATATTAAAAAAAGCTTTTTTTTTGTTTGTATTTTAATACTTGTTAAGTATGTGTAAAAACCATTTCGACAATGTGTAAGAGTATACATTTCCCCAATGGACTAATACGTAGAGGTTTTGTGCAAGAAAAAAAAGACAAGTTAACTTTTTACATATTTTGTAAATTAAAATAATTTGCAAGAAACTAGCATAGAAATTTACAATTAGGTACTGTTTTACTAACTTGAAGTAAGGTTCATAATAAAAAATTTGGCATAATTCATCATAAAATAGCTTCGATATGATACTATATTTAAGATATATTCCAATGAAGAAAATATTTTTTTTTTAATTCCATGGCAACAGGAAGTGAGAAACTTTGTGAAACTATAAAAATGCTTTATTACCAACTGGAAGTGGCAATCTGTTTATATCAATATTTGAAACTAAACCTACTCTCAATTTCAAGAAAAAAGTTATTATTTTTCGAAATTGAAAGTATGTATCTGTTTTTTTTACAACCTGTGCAAGATAATATTTGTTGCGTTTTATTTATGACAACGTTCTAGCAACATGCGGGAAACTAAAACAGATAATCATAAGAAAGCACTTAATTACAAATTCGAAATAAAATACCTTCGATATGCAAACAGCTTCAAAAGATAGGTTTTACTTTGAAAATTTTGTTGGTTAAGTTTCAATTTACGTTTTTCACTCAAACAGTTTTATTGATCAGGAAAACCCTCATAACAGGAAAGAAAACAAGACTACTGCTCAGTAAAAAACATTTCTAAAAGTAGGGCTTTTTTATTTTTTGATTTCCATTATATTTTTCTTTGTTATGAAAACCTAATATGAAAAATATGAATATTAACTCATTTAAGAAGAAGATATTGTTTATTTCTACCAAGAATTTTATTTATCGAGCTTTTATATTAATATTCACAAATACAATCTCTTCGTGAAAAAAATATCTACTTGTAGGTAGTATATAAACCAGTGTAACTTTGTATCAATTGTTATCATCAATATAAATTCAAAAAATTAGTGTTTATTACACAAACGTCCACATAATGAGGAATCGGAGATTTTATAGAACTTCTTTAAAACTTTATCTGGGTTTACTTTTTTGACGATATTCGGTTGTTTAATGCAAAACAATCAAAACGTATGCACATGTTTATTTCTGACATAGGTAAAAGTTATAACATAATTCAAAATATAGAACTATTTTCCATCCATCTATTTATTTCTGAAAAAATGGTCAAGAATCGCCGTTGGCAGTAAAATAGTGTGGTGCGTCAAACGTTGGGCTCCTATTGTTAGGCAATTTACATAGCACACGACGGTAAACTTGACGGAACTATTACCAACTATACTGGTTTCCCCCCTTCGTGAATTATTCTTATACTGGTTTAAAAGATGGAAGCCAATTTATACCAACCTCATTTTCGTTACTCCAATCAAAGGACGAACAACTATAAAAAAACTTTTTACATATTACTTCAACTCAATACAAATTAAATGGAAAACTTTATTATGTTTTTTTGTACCCTTTTTTAATACCTAACTCATATATTACATCGCTTATTTTTTTTTTTAATAAATTTCTTATAATGCTTGAACGTTAATTTTTTTTTGTTATTATCCTGTAAAAAAACTTATATTATACATTTATGAAAACCTCGTACATGACAAGTACGAAAAAGGTGTTATTTTGCTTTCGTATAAATGGAAGAATAATTAATATGGTCATTTCAGAAACTTGCATGTGTGTAAATCCTAGATTATCTTCGTTAGGTACCTACGTTTAATATACCTAAAGGATTAAACACTTTTAAAAGCTAACTGAAAAAGGTGATGCTAATAGTAAACGGTTACAAAATGATAATTTCAGCGAATGAATCGGGTTAAATCTATACAAGTTTGACTAAAATATGGGTAGCTTTCTTTGTGTGATATGGTATATTAAAAATAAGAAATAAATATAACGATTTAACAAATTCAATATGCACAAACATGTATTGAGTTGAAATCGAGTTGTTGTGAAAAAAATTGAAATCCAATTGCTGTTTCTCGTGAACAAATTACGAGGTTGTTTAATATAAACTAAATAACGTGGAATTTGACTGATTACGCAAGGAAGTATTAAGACAACGAATGTGAGTGATTTTCGTTAATTATGGCCCAATTGGTTCATTTTGTTCTGCACTCGGTTGATTAGTAAATCATTTTGTAGGAAGGATTTTGGAAACAGTATATTAGTCATGTACCTATTTTAGATTTTAATAAAATAAAAATTAATTCAGGTCTTTCTTCAAGCAAAAGAAGATAATACAATTGACATTTTTTATAGTAATTGCATCCTTTTCATAGTTTTGCTCAGAGTTCCGTCTAAGAAGTACTTGTACACTTAATAATTTCAACGTCTACAGAAGAAAAAGACACGTCTGAAAGCGATTTCAAAATTCCATTCCAGACAAAGTAAAATGTGAGGAATACACTGACTATTTTCGATGTCTGATACTTGCATTGCGAGAATGTTGCTTGTTGGAAGGCATCAATACTACAACTGAATAAAACTGACGCAAGCCATGCTTATTTTTTTTATTTGATGATTTTTTCAATGCAACAATTGAATGCCGATCACCATCATTCATATAAATGTTTGTTTCGTAGAATTATTTTCATTACCTGCAAATTTGAGACTATTTTTTTTCAAACCAGACATTCCGTTCAATATAGGTAATATGCTTAAGGTAACGTGTTCAATAAATTTCATTTATTTTTTTTTAAATAATTCGAAAAATTACCACATTCTGAAAATTTGTGCAATGACGAATCTAAATTTAATTATTTCATTCCGTTTAAAATTTCAAAGGAAGGAAGGTTTGTGGATTTGATCATTATTTACTTTTACTTTGAAATTTACAAAGGACCTGAAATCAACGTAATGTTTTATTGGTTAGATTTTTTAAGGGAATACGAGGTTTTTTTGTGGGTATTCATTTCGTGTTTATTATGTTTTTGATATCCCATTTTAAAAAAACTTCTATATTTTAAAGTATTTCTTATGGTTCAGAAAATAAAATATCAATAATTTATCAAACAAATTACAACACCGCTAATTTGATTCTTAACATTAACAATTTTTTTTTTTTTTTCATTCAATAACGGATTTGTTTAAAACGTCACCGGTTCTGCGGTGATTATTTTTTTAATCGATTAACTTTTATTTTAAAACGAATTAATAAAATTAAAAAATATTATTAAAATAAACATACATGATGTTAACAGCTGGTATTTCAGGTCGTATGAAGCTGCGGGGGTCTGAGTATTCCGATATTTGGGCTGGCATCAATGGCTGAGACCGGTAGAGCACCGTGCATCACGCCGTACAGTGCTAGTTGCACTATTACTGCTGTTGTTAGTACTGTTTTTTCTAAAAATTAAAGTTGACAGTAATTGAGTGAGTGCGTAACTAATCAATCGTATAACAATACTGCACTGTTATACACGAGTATATTAAAGTACTGTATTGTTATTTCATCATAAAATATTGACTACATTGACTACAGGGGCAATGGGTACGAGGAAGAAGAGCGTGGGACAGGGTTTGAAGCAGTCGAGAAGAAAAATGGCGGATTGGTGAACTCCGCACCAGCGCAGCATACTCTGACTCTGGAGGACTCCGATGACAGTTTTTCAGCAACAAACATGCCCGGGCAGCTGCGCAAGTTTTTCCGCAAGAAGAAGAGAAGGACCACCACGACCAGCGCCGTAGCGCCGACGACCACGATTACGACGACGCCCGTGCCGCCCAAGCCGACGCCGCCCACCACCAAGCCGCCTTCCGACACCGGCGACGAATTCGGCTACCTTTGGTCACCGCTGGACTCGGCTCCTGACTCTGACTACTGACCATTAAACTAAGAATTAATATTAAGTAGAAATTAAGATTTGTACAGCGCCCTTGAGGTGATTTTCCACAAAAACGGCGCTATAAAAATCATCCAAAAATAAAAATACATTAAATATTGTGTATGTTTTTCAAACATTCGCAAATTTTCAATCCATCTCAGAAAATAGGCAATAAATCTCCCAAACAGATTTTTTCATCTTTGGTCTTTAAATAATATGTCTAAATAAGTGGTATTTTCAAAAATAATCTCATCTATTTCCGTCATATTTCAAGGATACTTCTCGAACTTAACCTAGGTAATTTAAAATTCTGTTTATCGTTAATAAACTTCCAAACTCACGAATGCAAATTCCAAATCTATTTTCTTACGGTATGTACTTACCCACATTTTTCACAGGAACTTCGCAATTTATTTATTTTTTTGGCAATTTCTCGATAAATTATTCAAAGAGATTTTTTGCTGGTAAATTTATGCAAAGCAATCCGCTTACATATATTTCCGGAGTGTGGAAATGAATTAATTGGATGGGCCCGGTGGCTACAAGCGGGTAAATACTTCGTAAGAAGATTGAACCAGTCCTTAACTAAGCGTCTCTTTGGGGAGTTCTTATACTTGTAAGAATAGATTATAAGATAGCTCGGAATTGGGGCTATTTAAAGCAGCTATCAACTTACCCTTACCGTAGACTATTAAAAATACGTCTATAAAAATAACTTTAAGTCACCGAAACCAGCCATCCGATTAAAATATGTATCCACGCATAAAATCATTAATTGTACGGCTAGGTAAATATTTGCAGCAACAGCTTAGGAAAATCCCGCATCGGCAACATACAAGTGCGCGCTAAAACATTCAGATTTTTTAAGCTTTCAAAACACGAAGCATGTTTTTTCAGGTTGACATACCTATATATGCAATCGGTAGAATTGCCAATGTACATAGATATTGTTAATACAAAAATTCAATGGATTATAAAATAGTTAGTTATTTTGATGGTTTCTCTTTCCGCCGCTTACAGAGATGAGTTAGTCAGAATGTACAATTATTAAAATTTAATATTATTACCAAAAGGTAACATATCATTTTTTTGTAGATATTTCAATTAAAAATAATACATCACGATATATATATCCTATTTCAAAAAAATGACTTTAAAAGAAGCATTTAACACATAGCTGTATTTCTTAAAAAGAAAATATTTGAAAAACATCATTTTATAGGAGCTTCAAATGAAATATCGTGATAGAAAAGTAGAAAAAAACTTAATTTTAATAATTATTTAATAATACAAACTGAATTTAGAAGAATAAAATAAAAAGGATAAAAATAAACGCAATAAACTTTTCAAATATCTACCTCACTTAATATCATAATATTTCAACTCGACCGTTTGACTCACCAAAATTTCATCGAATCTAAAATTCGTAAACTAAATAAAATGTATTAAAATTGGAATGATTTTAAAGCATTATTACTTATTTATTATTAAATATTTAAATAATCTAAAACACAAAAATGAAACAGAAAAAAAGCCATAAACTAAAAAGAACAATGGTAATAACCAAGACTCGAACTCGGAATCTCTACACTATCTGTGAGTAACACTCTTCCAGTTAAACCATCAAGACCTCATTAGAAAGCGTTACTTTAAAACAATCTCATACTTCTATAGAAAATTATTAGTCTTCATAGAAGTATGAGATCGTTTAAAAGTGCCGCTTTCCTTCGGTCTTGATGGCTTAATTGACAACGTTTTACTCCCGGATAGAGTATAGGTTCCGAGTTCATGTCTCGGTCAGGACCATTGTTCTTTTTAGTTTCTGGCTTTTTGTTTGTTTCATATTTGTGTTTAAGATCATTAATATTGTTTAAACATTTAATAATAAATAATATATTTTTATGAGTAACTGAAACAGTTTGTTAAAAAAATATGTAAACGAGTTTATAATCTCTTAAATAAAATAAAAATGTTTTTTGTCGGGTGTTCGCGGTGAGTCATGATTCATATTAAATTATTCACTGACTGTAAGGTAGACCGTACTTTTCTGTGATAAATATGCTGACGTCGGCGGCAGCTTTGCGATGAGTGGAAAATGACAAGACGTCTGTTTGACGACGAGGGTATTTATTAACTGAATATTTTAAGATGGGCAAATTGTTCCCATTACTGAAGTTGGGAAAGTTGTCGTTCTTGGTTGAACTGGAATAATGGAAACACAATTAATTCGGTGGTGTCAGTATATCTAGCGGTACACAGTGAAAATCATTACTATCATTAAAGTCGAACATTCTAAATAGCGCTGATCTTCGAGTTGATCGTCAATCACATGTGACGAAAAGTTAAAACACCTCAGTCTAAGAGGAATATCAACCGTCTCCGAGTCAACTTTCGAGCAGCTAGGTTGTCGGGGTGCATCGGTGGATGTGTAAATTTGACAGCGTACAGAGCTTTAACCTCCAGACCTAAATTTTTAAAACTCTCGGAGTCATGTGGTAAATAAACGTGTGTGGCTAATGATACTGCTACTAACAGATCGAACATTTTAATATAACAGTGTTGAATTATTTATAAACACGTTGCTATATGTGCGAATTAATCTCACGTATGCAATGATATACTGTTGATTTCAATAAAGGTTTATTGTAACAACTTTCAACACAGCGGCAAATCTCTTATTTAAAATATTATGAAACCTAAGATTCAATTGAAGACCTCAGCTGTACTGAAATAAGAAAATGCAGCTTTTTTACCCAATTTAAAAAAAATTGCCAATATTTTGTGGAGTTTATAGTTTGTAATGAAATACGTAACTAAATAATTCAATTAATTTAATTAAATAGCAGCTCCATCGACCTTATATAAATTGTTTGCGTTAAAATTTAATTGGATTCTTAAAGATTAAATACCCTGCGTTTGAATTGTCTGAATTAAAATAAAAGGGAGCGAAGAATTGTAACTATTTTTGAAGGATTTAAAAAGTTCAAAATATAATAAGCAGTAAAATAAGCATTTAGAATCATGAATATGAAAGAAAAAACAGTTATTTACACTAACTGAAAATTCGAATATGCGTAAAAACAATTAACCAACGATTAAAACACAATCGTTAAATTAATGTTGTAAATTATTAAATGAGGAAAATATTATTCTAGCCGATCAAAAGCGATAACTTGAATTGCTTAGAAAGATGGTGATTTAATTATTCTGCTTTATGTACAAAACCAAATAATTAATTACCGTTTATACACGTATTTCAAAGGAACTTGTCGTTCCACTCCAATTAAATGTATCAGTTTTCTATTTGAAATTCACCCACAAAGAAATTGTTCGACAACAAAGCAGGCATTTATTTCTATTGTCAGGAATAATAAAAGCGGCCAAAATGCAAATTAAATTAATAATTTTAAAGAAATGATAATTTTGAAGAAAGTTTTTATGACAATATTTTGCCTTCACCTTAAAAACAATTAAATAAAATCGATGTTGGTAGATGTTTTCCAATATTTTATGACAGAAATTATGTTGAAAATATATGATATGAATAAAATATTTTTATCTTCATATTTTATGGATTCAATTCAATTAATTTTATAATTTTCATTAAAGATCACCACCAAAATGACAATGCCACAAAAAAAAACAATGACGTTTTTCTGGGCATGAACAATCAATGACGTGTTCGTGTACTTATTTACAATAATTAACATGCAACGAATTGGAAGTTAGGCCTAAAGGATCCATGATTTGAAGATGAAAATGTCGTCAAGCCAATATAGAAGAACATCTTTATTATTTAGTAAGATACTTTTTTTATATTATTGGATAGGGCGCGATAGATGCCCATATTTCCCTAAAAAACACTGCTGGACGTAACATTAAGGTTAACAAATATATATGTATTGCTTAAATATTTAATAAAAAATAATATGTTTTTATGAGTAGCTGAAACAGTTGGTTAAAAAAATAACTAAACGAGTTTTTAGTCTCTTAAATAAAATAAAAATGTTTATATATATATATATATATATATATATATATATATATATATATATATATATATATATATATATATATATATATATATATTTTATGAAAAAATTAGATGATTAAAAAATTAAGGCAAATTTGAAAAACCTTCACAACAAAGCTCTTGAATATCCGCTTTTGTAATGTTTACAGTCCGTTCCCTATCTCTAATAACACTTTGGTTAAATCAAGTAAAGTTACTGTTGGAAAGTTTGTATTTTGTACTTAATATTTAGTTCTATTTTAAAAAAATAATAAACGGAAACTTTCGACACATTTGAAATATAAAATCATGATCGATATGATGATAAAATAGAAGAAAAACTATAGTGTCATTTTTATTTTTTTTCACCATTAGTTCACAAATCATAAGTGCTAAGGACTTACACATCTACCCAGTATTTAAAAATGTAATTACTGGAGATTGGTAATATTAATACAAACTCAAGAAATATTTTCCAAAGGTTTTCAAAGAAAATGTTCAATTCGCCAGCTTCATTCATCAAGAATTGGAGCATAATTTCAATTTCTCGAGTGAATGCTGACGGAGTTTCCAATATTTCGTTTCAACAAAGTAAATGTTTTATTTTTCCATTGTGGAGGAAAAATGGAAATTCGTCACAACTTCTCACTGAAAGTAAAAATAGAGCTCTCTCTCTCTCTCTCTCTTCTGAAGACGTTAAGCTACCTACTATGTTTTTTTTTCAGCAGGTAAACATACCCACAAAGAGATGAGTTTTAGAATACGGATATAAGATAATAAGCAGATTTTCTGCTATACTGTCTAGACAAAATATTTTTTTAGTATTATGATGGATGCTCTCACCACTTAAATTAAAACAATATTTCAGTACAAAATTACATTTTTACTGTGAAGATATATGGTTTTATATTTAGTGCTTATTTGCACTTCGATTATGTCAATAGTACTTTTGAGTAGAGCCACAACCTACCTTTGTAACTTCAACTAAATACTTACATTTTAAAGTTATGCCCACACTTCTAAAACATTGTTACAAAAAAGCCAAATGCGGGTAATCCGGACTTTTTAAAAATTAAATATTAGAACTACAGCTCACTTAAAATTTCAAGATGATTTACGGAGAAATATAAAAAACGACGCTATTTCTACTTAAACTAACTAACTTAAAGCAACGTATCTTATGTCACATGTTACAATTTGGAAAAATCTAGGAAAAACTTTTGCTTCGCACTTAAAATGTGATTTTCATAAAAAGACAGTAGGGGACACCGGGGCTAGTTGACCTAATCTTCACTTATTAAAAGAATCTAAATAATTAAGGTTCTTACCCATGGACTTTTAATCCAACAATGCAACATACACATTTGAATATGTGATCAAACAGTAAAAAAAGTTGAAACATCCACCTATAAGGAAGCAATTAGGTTTACAGAAAACCCTTCCCATTAAGTCAACCAAGCTCGTGTGTAGAGCTATTCGACTCAAGGTATTAGGTTAGTTGACTCGTTCCGAAATAAAGGATAATTTCAGATAAATATAGTAAAAAATAACAAAAACCTGTTTTATATTTTAATTATTTATTCAATAACAATTATCTACTATACTTGTTTATAATTTTAAGCGATCATATTTGAAAACAATTTATTTTCTATTTATATTGATGATAAAATGCTAATGGTAATAGATTATAGTTAAAAATGATAGAATTTAATTAAAACATTAAATAAATATTTGTTTTTACATTTATTCCACACAAAAGGCCTTGAGGGAAATAATTTCCCTCAAGGCCTATTTTGGAGATCCTGTGTGGTATAAAGTCAATAAAGGTAATAAAATCTTTTTGAGAAAAGGAAGGAGTGAACCTGGGTCTTGAAGAGGCTTTTGCTGGGGGGGGGGGATACAAAAAGGCCGGAAAATCATTCCACAGCCGAGCAGTTTAATATAAGAACGAGACGTAAAAGTGATCCGTTCTCGTGTATTGAATGTTAACTTTGTACAAATGTTGGGCGCACGTTTCAAGTTTCCCGACTATGCACAGGTGCCAAAGGGATCAATGACGCAGTTCGACAAAGTTTCTCGGAGCATCTCCCATTGAAATACCGGCAACACAAGGACAGCATTCTTACCTAACGTCTGTGCTCCAAAGATTGAAATCCGTTTGTCAAGATAAAAGAATCTCGGGAATAAGATATCAAACGGACTACCCGTTTCTGCACAGAATAATGGTTTTTTTCATGTATTTATGGGCACCAGACCAGAGATGGCTGCCAAATTTAACAGTGAGGCACAGATAAAGGAGAGATCAATTAGTAGTTATTGATTTTTAAGTAGGTAGTGATGATTATTGACGCATCGTCATTTGAATTACAGGCAATCACTTGGTGAGTCGAATGACCCCAACGCCACTGAGTTGACTGGCCCAAGTCCCCATTTAAAATTTTAAAGTATTTTTTCCAGTGGGCGGCCGGTCCGACAAAAAAATTCTGCTATTCACTTACAAAACACGCATCATCAGCATACACTTTACGTATACAAATAGTATGATCTTGATTACTTGAGGCTCAGCAAAAACCAATGAAATTAAAGTAAAAAAGTTACTCACAGAACCAAAATATGGAACATCAGATCTAAGTAACGTAAGACGTCGCGATCCAATGAAACATAAATAGTAATCTTCACTGGTCACATTCCAGACAAGAAGGACTTACGGGGTTTCTTTGGAGAACAGACGAGTTATCAGCGATGAGTCTACTTAGTCTACTAACCCCGGTCTCCCCTACGGCGGAGGGCTTGGGAATTTCAGGTTTTGTGCTAAGCATTTTTGTAGTTCTCGTTTATAGTATCTTGTGATTGGTCAATGACCCAAAAATAGATAGAACAGTTTATTTTCAATAATCTCCAGTAGTGAAAAAGCTACAAAGTAGTTTCTTAAATCTATGTATTCATTTTAAAACTTCATTAGTATCCTTGGTTATATCCGTCAATCTAACCTAAAATATTTTTTTTAATGAAACATTATTATATATTTTTTTAATAATTAATGTAATGTTTTTATTTAGTTTTATTACCAGCAGATTTAGTATAGCACCCACTAATCTGTTTCGCAAAAACAAAAAAAAAAAAATTATAATATTATTATTATCTTCCTGAATAATATGTTAGTATAACGAATGAGCACATATCATTATTTATTCATTAGATGCACAACAAATCTACCTTTTGTAAAGACTTTCGGAAAAAAGGTCACATTCTTAAATGGCCTCCGTTTACATCAATTTCAAAGTCAAATTGATCGTACCTACTTTTTGATAGCAATGAGTATTCTGTGGAAATTATATAATATTCAAGGGAATTAAGAGCTTGACACGCTTAATTTTTCAGGCGGCCAATGAGGGACAAACTAAAGGAAGAACATTTTTTTTAAAATTTTTATTAATATAATACAAGTCACTTTTACTTTTTTAAATGAATAATAGTTTTTTGTATGTATAATATACTAGCAATTACAAAATTAACAATGACATTTTACATATTATGTTTTTCAATTGAAAACTTAATTTCACTTCAAAGTTATGATTACATTATTTGTTAAAATTAATTTCGAATAATAAAATGATGGATAATACCTTTCTATCATTTGAGATACAATATATTTAACGACCTTATAAAAAACAAATAAACATCCCACACCCACATAATCCTTATTCACACAAATCTTAAAACATCTTCAAATAAATTTCATCAATCCTCCAACAATAGCGTACCATTAGCCGAAACTAAATTACATTATTATCACACGATCCGTTACGTGTGTCCGTAGTCAGCCGCTACACTCGGCGATAAGATCATTAAGTCAAACATTAATTTCACTGTTGATCACGGGCAAATATTTGGACACCATCGGGGGAGGATTTGTTTGCGGCTGAACTGACCGCTCTATTCACGCTGCGATACATCGCTGGAATGAACATGGCTCGTGGTTATCTTCTGACATTAATGCTTTCTAAGTTGAGCGATATGACAAACATATAGTGTTAATAGATTGAGATTTGTAGATGACCAAAATTGTCTATGCGCTTAGTACCTGCATGACATATTTTTACACGCTTCAATGTTTTTTCGGTTTTTATTTATGGAAGGCGCAATCTGTTGAATTGTGTTTTCTGCAAAAGCTAAGTTGTTTGTGATAGATATTGTAAACAAAGTTTTGTCAATTTTTAAATACCTTTTTAAGGGTTAAATCATTTTTTTTTATAGTTTAACCGCACAAGAGTCTCAACTGCTCCCAACTGTCTGGAGTTAGTGAGACTATGGCATCCCTAATTGGAGTATGTTGTGAGACTAAAGGTAATAAGGAAGAGAAGGAGATGGGGAAGAGGAAGGTTAGGAAGTACCTGGCTATTAAGATCTGGTCACCAAACATGGCTAAAAGCCATTTCAATAAAAGTTTCGATTCTGAATGGTGGTCTTTCACCAGAGCGATACTTAGAGCATCTACCACTCTGGAACGTGCCGCAAATGTAGTATGCATATTTTTATATTAATTAAATGTGCTATGACACATATTAATTTGATCAAATTTATTTGCGCACGCCGGTTCTGAACGCGCGACCTCTGGATTTGCAACCGAGTGTCTTACCACTCGGCCACGGAGGCCGTCGAAATTTATTGTGCAAATGTTTATCAAACTTTCAATGTTTCAATCTAGATTCATGGAAAAATGTAAAATAAAGCAAACGAAATTTATTTTGTAAGCCGATAAATTTATCAGAGTAATAATAAATTTGTTGAGTGCCCTTGCGGCAAAAATATTTACAAAAGCGCTACAATTTTTTTCCTGCAATAGTAATAATTTCTATAAATATTCTGTTTTGAAGAATAATTCGAAATAGATCGACATACTAATTTAAATATGCAGTTGGAGATGTTGCCAGTGAAGAATTTTTTGTTGAAATAAGACACGTGGATTCAAAAAAATTGTCCATTCTTTACTTGTTCGTTAGATTACCTAGTAGATCCATGATATTTATTGTTTGTTTCTCCTAATATGGTTGCTCTCAGTGATATTCACTCCGGAGGTTTTTATGAGAATTCAATAATAACCTCCATTTTTGCATTAAAATATCATCATTATGAGCACCTTATTTTTATTTTATTCTATATGTTGAAACAATACATTTTTGTTTAATTTTTTTAAGGCATTCATTCTTTAGTATTTCGTTCTAATTATTAAATGTTTTTTTTTTAAATATCTTGACTAATGACCAAAGGTTTTAGCTATAAAAAATTACACAACCTTAAGTACCGTTAAATGCTTCATAAAGAAAGAATAACAAATAATCAATATTTTTATAAAAGACCCAAATAAAATGTCGCGATCCAATGTCAAAAAAAGTCGATCGTAGAAATTTGTAGTTCGAAATTCAAAACAAGGCACGCATTTCTATAACATTTAAGGCAGTTTTAAAATGCCAAATTTTATACAAATACAATTTTGCTAAACGTATGTACCCATTGTTAATTTATTTTGTCAAAAATGTTTACCATAAACAAACAAAGCCGTCGGAATATATTTCAGCATTGCTTCATTATATGAAATGGAATGTAAAATTGCTTTTCAAAGTGGTAAAATCCCGCTTTGATAAATGCAGAAGGAAATTGAAAGCTTTCAATATCGTGCCTGGAAATCGTATTATACATAAAAACTATTATTGCATGTTCACGAGGAAATTTTCCGATGCAAATTTATCCAAAAAGTATTTAATGCAAGTATAAAATAGACTCGAATTCGAAACACATTAAAAATAGACTCGAATTCGAAAAACATTAGAAGAAAAACGTCTCCCCAAAACAGATTTTAAAGATATTTCCAAACCAATTAATTGTATTCACTGTTGCGTCACTGTAAAAAAAACACATTTGGGGTTTTTACGTATGATCCATTCGGTATTGTGATAGCAAAAGGTTATATACGTCACTACCATAATTTTAAAGGAGATCAGTAACAAGTTATTGAAATCGTTTGGGCAATGTATTATTAAAGAATTTTTTGAAAATAAGTACGCACGCTGTTGACAACACTTGCATTTCTTGTCAAAAGGTGCAGTTGACGAAAATATATTCGTTTTAATGTGGCAGAAGTGAATATTTACAGTTGCAAATCCCCGTGAGCTCTTCTCCAATATTTATGTTATTTTTGTTTTGGATCTCAATATATCAACGAGTTGAGAAAAACTGACATACAATCATATAAAATGTGATTAAGTAAGCAAAATTAAGAAGCGTTTTTATGATAGCTTTCATAAATAATGCTTTCACTTCATCAACACGGAAGAATTTATTATTGGAAAAAAAACATTTAAACGTTTGACACCGTCATTTTAGGCCAGAATGCTCAAAGGGGTGGTTTATCTATCAGTAATTAAATTTTAATTTTAAAGCGCTATCTAACCACCGCCTTAAAATTGTTTCACTCAAATTTTGCACAGTAACAAAAAACTTTTCCATTTTCCCTTTGACCTTGATAGTGGATTGCAAGCACCCTTTTTATGGGGGCGTATTTATAAAAATGAAAAGCTGACATTCAACGTATTTATCTTTACGGTGTTTCACCGCATACAGCCTGTTCAAGAAAATAAAATGTCAAGTTTAAAGAGACAACTTCATCTTTACTTTACAAAAAGCAGCTGTCGTGGTTCAATAAGATTCTCTCGACGTTTTAACGGTTCCTTTTCCAATTGAAACACCGCTACATTTCCACCGCACTAATGCACTTTGTAATACTCGTGAAACGTGGGTAGTAATAGGTATTTGATAATTTATATGTTTACTCGAACTGATACCGCGAACTTTAAAGTTTCATAAATAAGCAAAAGCAATTTCGAAACATAAAAAAATACCTAAAATCGTATTATATGAAAAAGAAAAACCCATCGTACTGCAAACTCTCGTATCACAAAATTAGCAGTTTTTTCAGTCTTCAATTTCAAGATCGTCGTATCTATTATCAGTGCGTAATATAATTTTCATAGTGAGCCATAAAGCTTTGAAATATCAAATCAACTGTCACAAAACATCAAATGGCAGAAATAATGCATTCTAATTATTAGATACATGGGAACAGAATGAGAAAAACTCATAACATTCTTGACTAGTCAAAAATTAAACACAAAAAACTAGTTTTTTAATGATAATTTGAAATATTAGCAATAACCATACTGTGATAAGTATTTCGCATGATATAAGGTTATCTTAATAAGATTATTGATAATTTTATTCGTAGAAAGTAATCACTTCGTGGTTTTAAATATTTAATGAATAATAACTTTCATAATAATTAAAATTATTTTTAATTTGAATAATAATTCAAATAAAATATGTGGTCTTGTACAAAGTTATTATTTCATTCTCATTAAAAATAAGTTTGTATGAGTTTGTATATATATATCGGCTACATGCCGTCACATCGCCTGGTCGGGCAGCTTATCAGTTCACCACTCGCTGTCAGTTCGCCGGTGGGTTACACACAATAATACAAATCCGAACTGAATTAGTGCTTTGACTGCCGCCGTAATTCGGCTGAGCGTCGGAACGCTCACTTGACGCCGTGAAAGCTTGCACCATCAAAGCGTACAATTATTGAGTTACATAATAATGCTAACGCGGTTGTGTTTGAATTTGAAACGATACATCGGGTGTTCAGTTGAGTCAACCAAATAACTGGTTATGCTTTTGTTTTTCTGAGACTGGAAGGTTCCGAGTGAAAATATCATTTGTGTTTTTTGTGTTTCTTATTATTTTTATTGTTCTGGTTATATGAAACTCCCTGAAAAGAATTTTTCGATGTAAAACGTCATAAAATACAAATATTACGGTGAAAACCTAATGTTGTTATTCTCATACGTGTATTGTACGCTACAAAAAAATACACGGCATTCGTACAATGGGTAGTTTTACCCACTGCCACGTAATTATGTACAACAATTAGTGTCACTATCTTGCTATTCATTATGTGACGGTAAAATAATTTCGTAAAAAAATAATTACACAATTTTGCTTACATCTAAAGTAACACCAAACTAAGCTTTTAAGATAAAACAATGCTATTGACAGTGTAATGCGGGATACGCTGTTAAAAACAATGTTAACATTAAAAAAAGTTTGTTATTTTGCATTAATTTTTGACCCCACGGTGAATTATCAGCATTGGTCGCCGCCATTTATCAAAATGCAGCTCCAGCCGTTTGTGCCTCGTTCCTTCATTCTTGTTCACACCCCTTCTCACAACCCTTGCATGGTTGTTACGGTGAGGTATTTGCCTTGTTCACCACAATTATTTCAGTCGTACGTCCTGACCACACGATGTGCACGGCTCCCCTAAACAAATATACGCGAGCTATCTCTGATACGTAATGTATTGGTCAAGTGCTCACAACTTTGGAATAACTGCCTCTCCGCCCACACTGACAAGTAAACGGTATCCACAACTTTCAATCTACCTATAAACGTACTGTTTAACGGAAGTTATGAAGCATGTATGTAACCGTAGAAGCATTTCCTATGTAAACTTAATATTCTATCAATGTAATGTATTTTTAAAATGTTTGTTTAACACCCCCTTTTTAATATATTGTCAACTAGTTTCAGTTCATTAGGCCTGTATTTACACAGTTCTGATGAAGGTTCTGGATGAAATGGTCGGATAAACTAAAACTATTTTACAATATATACTAATAAAGTGGTGTTAAATAAAACTATTATTTATTTTATATTACAATGTCTTACCATCAAGTGTTTGTTTTCTTTGAAAAAAAAAAACATGTTCATTAAATATAACGACATAATATGTAAAATGAAATATTCCAGTAATATAATATACGCATAATGAAATATTTTCATAAGTGACATTTGTTTACCCAGTCAAGAACATGTCACATAGGTAGATATGTTTTATGTCGAATACTGAAAACAATTCAAGGCTTTATATACGTAACGTTATATTAATACTGAGAAACTTTTAACAGTTAACGGGTAGGCAGTAAAGACGTTCTAGGAAGTCATAACACGGGAGAATCAAATACTTGATGAAGTAATAAAGGCGTTTGTAATTTTTGCTTATCACGACAGTAAATGGCGTAATGCTAAGTGATGGTTATTTTAATTATCAATCATGTAAAATACGGACTAACAAACCTACTGTGTTTAACAGTATAAGTGCCGAATGGCTTAGTGTAATCATCAACTGGTAAAAATGTGTTAATAGTTGTGTTAATATTCCATTAGTAAAGAAAACGTTTTATTTTCTATTGTCCTGTGATAATAATCTTTTTATTTGTAAAGCTAGAAACACATTCCAAGAAAACCGCTCCTTAGGTGTGTTGTGTACATATTAACGTATGTAAGGAATCAGGATATAAGGACACAATGTATGTCTGTACAAGTAAGTTTCTCCTTAACTGTCACATTAACTCCTCTCAGTAGATGATGTCACAAAGCTTCTTTCTACGTTTCCATGAGGCGTATTTTTATGGTAAATTCGAGCTCGTGTTATCCTTTCGTCTTCCGCCAAATTTTCTTCTCTTCTCTGGTTTGCAGGAGTAAAACAAAATGACTCATACCTCTACGTTCTGTGGATGCGACTGTTTAATCTCTTTATCATTCCATTGAAGAATTATTCCATAAAGGATCGACATTTTAATATTTCCGCATTTATCTTTAGTATACCAAGTACCTATGAGGGATTCGGCTTATAATTACTATAGCTTTAGATGTCATCAATTGGATTAGGCGCCTAAATAATTAATTACCAAAGAAGGTGCTTTAATAATATATATTACACGATGGTGGTTTATTTATTTGTTAATCAGTTATTTGAATTCCCGTCACATTCGACATCATATAGATGTTTTTAAGATTTGAACTGTCCCCATTTACTATGGAAGCATAGTATTAATGCTTTTTGAATTGAAACGGGTCGAAAATTGACGGTTAAAAACTAACCGTTCAAATATGAATAACTTTTTCACCTTTGAAGAGATTTTTCACAAAAACGGCGCTTTACAAATTATCAAAATATTATTATCAACTTCAAAATGGTGCTAATTATCAATTTGTTACCGTGTTAAACCATTATCTAACTAGGTTCTATGAGGTTGCGTTGACTAACCAATTAATAGAAACAGAAACAGATATTTTTTCTTCTAAATTTGAAAGAACAGAATTAATAATTTGTAATACAAACATAATGTTTGCTTTATGCAATTCATTACATAAATAATATATAATCAGATGCCAATTTTGATTCAACAAAATTTACATAAATTTCTGGAAATGGAAACATTCATGAGTTTTATTTGCTGTGGCAAGCAAATATTAGTAATCAATGGCGAGACCATTTTCCAGCGCCAAATAAACGTGGAAATCGATATCGGTACCCACTCCCGCCAGGTACTGAGGAAATGAGGAAAGGAAATAAAGGCCCCAGTCGGATCTGTCGTAGTTTGGACATCAAAGAGCATTTACAGCAATATCAAAGCATTGTGTTTGATGAGAAGAAGAATGCCCATTGGGTTCACGGGATTCAATAAATAGCTCTCAATTAGAAAAACTATGGAGTGGGTACAAAGCTCTTTCGTGTGACCATTTCGCCCGGTAAACAAACTCTTTTATAGGAAAGAGGGTGAAATAACGTATTTTCTATTTATTTTCCTCCTGGTAAAGATGGTATTGTTAACTTGAAGAATAGTCATTAGTTTTGTTTATTTACACATATATATTATAGACAGATGTTTAATTACCTAATTAATTAGACATTTAGAGAGATCTACGACGTTTATTCCTTAACACACATAAATAGAGTTTTATCGATTAGTAAATTCCATGTCCAATACAAAACCTTGGAAGGCATTTTTAGAGCCGAAAAATTATTGAATTTCTGCTATATTTTTAGAAAATATCCCATTCGTTTCATTGTTTTGTACTTAAATTTTGATATTCGAAAAAAATATAAATTCCTAAAACATATTGAGACATACTGATTCTATGAAATAGTTTCAATCAGTAGAGTAATAACTGCTCACCATTAAAAATTTAATTTGTTATAAGAGTGATTTTCAATTATTTTTTTTTAAGTGAATACCGTACATGAGTCCCAACTGTTCCAAACCGTCTGGAGCCATTGGGACTATGGCATCCCCAATTGAGGTATATTATATGGTTTAAGGTAGTGGGGAGAGAAAGGAGATGGATAATAGGAAGATTGTAAAGTACCTGGCCATTCAGATCTGGTCACCAAACACGGTTTAAACCATTTCAAGCAAAGTTTCGATTCTAAATGGTAGTATTTCACCAGGGTGATACTTATGGTATCTCTTGCCCTGAAACGTGTCGCAAATAAACCATAATAAAATGTATTTGCGCATGCAGGGATTCGAACCCGTGACCTGTGGATTCGTAGTCGGGCGTCTTAACTACTCGACCACGGCGACTGTCAAATACTGAGTTCATTAAATGCTATCACATCGCCTTCGTAGTGATATAACTTATTTATTGTTTTTGTTTTCAATTTGTAGAACTCCATTTTAATTTTTTATATAATTCAATTGAATTTAATTTAATATTATTTTTATCGAGTTCTGCTATTTTAAGTTTTTTTTTGTTTTTAGTGACAGCTGTTTCGGCGTTTAAGACAGTTTGACAATGGCCTTAAACGCCGAAACAGCTGTCACTAAAATCAAAAATAAAAAAACTTAAAATAGCAGAACTTAATAATAATAATATTAAATTTAATTCAATTGAATTATATAAAAAAAAATATATATATATATATATGTTTATAACTTATTATTCGAGGCTAAATAACGCTGATGTAATGCTACAGCGAGCGAAGACAAACCGATTAAAATTATATTACTTTGTTTCATATCACCGTGGTGTTTCATTTTCGAGTTCATCTTTCACTATTGAATATTGTTATTTATGTTTACCTCGTTTTACATAGTTTCCTGATTTGTTTATGTTCCAACTTTTAAATTTGTGAATATTTGAAAAATAGTTAAGCATTATCAAAAAAAATATTACTCCAGATGTATCTAACAGAAGCATCTCACCATTTATTAAAATAAGTAACAATAAAAAATAGAAAGAAAAGTGGTGTAAATTATAAAAATTTAAAAAAGGTTGAATACAATGGTCTAAGATGTTTTATGCCAATCAATAAACGATTAATCTAACACCTTTGTTGTAAACGTGGTAAGATAGAAAAGGAAATAAGCGAGCGTTTGCAATGCTGCAGTAATCCAATCACTTGAACAATGCTAAATGGTCAGGCAGAAAACTAAGAAATTAACTAGAGTGAACGAGCTTTAACGGTGGTTTTCCAAAGCACAAAGTCTGCCGACAGGAAAGTTAATGTTAATTTAATTTATTTGCTTCTCCGATTATTCGTAGAAGAAAATGGATTCGATTTTAGACAGTGAAAAGTTTTTTATTGAAATAAATCAATAGCTGTTTACATATTATATCCTAAATTAATTTTAGCTAGTAGTTTATTGAAGAGCATGTTTCTTTAATGTGTAACAAGTTTGGATAGAATTTTTTAAAAGAAATTTACAAAGATTTTTCCAATTTGATTTCGAAGTATAACAGCAGTTTGATTTATTGCAAAAGGTTAAAGAATAGGCAGAATAATAAATAAACTGAAACATTTGTATTGAATTAGAATTAACTTTGAAGCTTTATATACTCATCATTTTTATATTGATTAATGAAATAATATTTATGATTTCAATTATTAATAAAAAAATAATAACCGTTACATTTTTAAGGTACATTTTTTATAATTTTAAAAAAATTCTTGACTTTGTAAGAAGTCAAACTTTCCATTTTTTTAAATTGATTTTTTATCCAAGACACCATCTATGTATATAATATGTACTACGGAAAAATATGATATTAATAATTTCAAATGAAGAATGAGATCGATTAAAAATGCCGGTTTCTTATAAAGTCTCGGTGGCTCAATTGGCAGAAGCGTTACTCTCGGATAAAGTAGAGGTTCCGAGTTCAAGTCTCGGTAACAACCGTCATTTTTTCAGTTTCATATTTACGTTGAAGATCATTGATATTATTTTTATATTTAATATGAAATAAATGTAGTTAAAATGAAATCCGTGCGGTATTAACCACTATGTATGGCCGATTTCAAATAAGAAGATTTTAATGATTAGAAAGAAGTAAGTCAGCGTTATGAAAAATGTCATGCTGGGGCGTTTTTATTATTTCAGCAAATTAACTATAAATAATCTCTTTTTTTGAGTACATACGTAGATAGTGTGAGTGTGAAATTTTCAAATTTGAAACCAATAGATATTTTAAATCCCTTCCTACTTAATAGTGATTTTTCCCAACTAATAGAAACATCAAAGAGTGGTTGGAGAATACACGATGCGCAAGTGAATGGAATAAGATAAGGACGTCTGAAGAAGACGTGGTATGATTACACAAGTCAGATACTTCTGTTCTGTCAATGCGGAAGTGGAAACAATAGAAAAGTATAAAGAAATAAGTGCTAAGTAAAGCTTTTCATTATTTCCGCTTACTCCTACGGTGAAATTACATAGTAGTTGTTGATTTCGATTTGGATTCAGTTTGTTTTCAAAATATTTTTATTTATTTGTAAGTTACACGCCCACGGAGCTTTTATATAAATTACATCTTTATACAGAAACAAATTAAAGTAGGTTATTCATTAAATTATGTAAGCAGATACAGGGTGCATTATCAAAACAATATTTAAAAATAATATTAAAACAATATAAATACATAGTGTTTAATACACACTTATTATGTCAAAATTAATGTTAAAAATATATTCCCTTAATAATGTAGCGATCAGCTATGTAAGAATTAATTTAACGAAGGAAGCAATCACTTTGTTGTTTGACATTATGATTTAAATGAAAAAAAAATGTTTTAAGCCACTTTATTTTATTTACATATATTTCTGCATTCGACCGGTTTCGGTTGGACCCAAACTTCTTCAGGAATGTACACATATAAACTAAAATTAAAATACAGAGATATCATAATGGAGACAGTGAAAGCGGGGGAAAGAGACAGTACATTAGAGTAGAACAAGACAGAGCATCAGAGAGGGGGCGGTAGAGGGGTAGGTAGAGAGGTAGGGGAAGGGGAGGAGGAAAAAGGGAACATCCTTAAAATCGGACTTTGTGTTAAATCTAATTGTTTATTTAAAATTTGGCAATTATTATTTTTATTTGATTTTGATATTTCTAATGCTTCTGAGTTATTAAGGCGCAAACCTTTTCTATTTTTATGTAATATTTTCACTCCTGTATTTTTATCAAAAGTATAGTTAGTATTAATTAAATGTTCGGCAAATTCTAGTTAGGTAAAACTGCTAGAAACGTAAGCATTAGAATTAAATAACACATTAGATGATTAACAAGTGTGGGCTTTTCAGAGTTTGAGAGTGCAAATATGACATAAAAATGGAATAGGTTCGCGCCTTAATAACTTAGACTTACTTTCACACTTTCACTGTCTCCATTATGATATTTCTCTATTTTAATTTTAGTTCATATGTGTACATTCCTGAAGAAGTTTGAGTTCAACCGAAACCGGTCGAATGCAGATACGAGTATAAATACAAATAAAATAAAGTGGCTTAAAACAAAAACATTTTTCATTTAAAATAAGTATTGATTGATAAAGTAGTCATTAAATTTCACCGAGTTTTCGTTTATATATCGATGTCATTTGAGCATCGGTTAACCAAACCGTGCCAATGGAAAGTGAGCACAATGTTTAAAATTTGTATCTAATCACTCGAAAGGAAATAATTTTTTAAATGAATAAATTGATCAAATTACAATATTTACATTATTTCAAACATTAGAATCACCGTAAAATATTTTCATAAATTTCCAGAGATTGATTTAATGAGTGGTTCTTCCTACAAACCTTAAATCGAAACATATTGGTTTCCTCCTGTTATTAAAATTCGTTTGAACCACAGAAATAAAGTTAATACCAACTAGTAATTTGTGGAACACTTCAAGATTTCGAAAACAATAAATGATTTGAATATTAACCTGGAATCCACATATCCATCACTTCACAAAATATATATTGGCAAAATAACCCTTAGGCAGTTTGTATTAAAATTCAATTTTTGTTTTTTTGTAATATGAAGCCTCGTTCTTATTTTTTTGTAAAAAAATGCGACAATAATAGTTTTATTATTTTGACGGGTTGTACGGGAATCAAGACACTATGCCCGGTCAAAATAATTATGCGCTATATTTGGTAATGCAAAATAGAAAATATAATCTTAAAATTATTGCCAAAACAATGACTCCATTTAGATACTTGGAGTAAGTATTTTAGACCAGCTCAAGCATGTAGCTCCATAAAAGCTCGAATAAATCTGACCTCCAATAAACTGGGTTTCTTGTGTGCGGCTAGCAGATTCTTTAACAGTGACCAGCTATTAAATTTAAACAAATCTCAAGCACGTCCAACAGTTGAATTTGGGTGTCACCTCTGGACTGAAGCTCCCAAATACTTGATATACCTTTTTGATTATGTGTAAAGGAGGGCGATTGACAATCCGTTGTCAAAAGATAGATTGCCACCTCTCATGCACAGACACAACTTGAGTACACTGAGTCTGTTCTTCAAATATTTCAACGGAGCGCTACAAGCTAGCAGCATTGATCCCTTACGCGTCAGTGCACGTACGCGAAACCCGGCGAAACCCGGCGAAACCCGGCGAAACCCGGCAGTCCACAGTTGATGTCGGGTTTATGAAAACGGGTCGTTTCTTCGACTCGTTTTTGTGTAAGTCAGCTCGTATGTGGAATGAGCTACCGGCATCTGTATTTCAATGATTTATTAATACTATTATTTACTTTATTCTACAAAAACAGTAGAACAAACTTGAAAAAAAATGATTATTAGAATGCAATTCTACCACAAATTAATAGTTTCAAAACTAAACATAAGTTGTATTTCCCCCTCCATTTGATCCGGACCTCTTCAAAGTCCACGTTGACAAATCTATTCCCACGGCTCTTTTCTTGACCGCGAAGGTGATATAGTTAACCTAGATGTACACCATACGGACATAAGCGCTGTTGTGAGGGTGTCACATATATATATATATATATATATATATATATATATATATATATATATATATATATATATATATATATATATATATATATATTTAAATATATATTTATATATATATTTATATAAATATTTTTTATTTATTTAGTTTTCTATTAAAGACCACTTGATACCAAAACATTTGATAAAATGCAAAGGAAAGCACATTTACATAAGTAAACACAAGAGCACCAACACGCACTCGCAAACAATGGAGTAGTATAGATTTTTCCCCAAATAATGGTTAATAAATTACAAGAAGATATATATCAATCCCTTTTCAAATAAGTACCCGCGTACATACGTAGTTTAACAAATGTCTTATTTTTACTTTTTAATTAATATGTTTCTTACATCACCTGTCGAGCAAATTTGCAATTTCAATCTAAAAGTTATCAAGACAACTCGCCCAGACATTCAGCGCTCATTTAAGAACTAATAACTCCGACTCTAAGTCAAGTGTATTTTTATTGCTATATCCACCACTTTGTATTAATTAAACGTATTTATGCTCTTAAAATCAACACTGGATATTTACTTACCGACTACCGACCTTCTCGTTAAAAAAACATCATTTTTTTTTCTTTTTCAATTTAACCCGTGCAAATTTGAATTCGTAAGCATTGTAAATAATGAAGCGTGGGGGTAGTCGAGAGCCGGCATCAACTTTCTGCCTTTAGCTCACGAGGTCGGAAGGATTGCGGCTCGGGGACCCACCTGTCAGCCCGAATCGACGCGGTCTAATTTTGTTTCGGGGGAAGAGGCAGATCGATTGTGTGTCTCCTCCCTCCTGCTCTCTCTCTATAAATAAATCCTACGTCTCCGAAACCTAAGAGAGTTCTCGAATCATCTCTTCGGCGGATCTTGGCGGGTGTTCGGCGGGGGGCGGTCGATGTAGGCTGGCTCTTGCCAATTTCATGTTTTTAGTACTCCATCACGTTTTTTTCTTACATAAATAGAGTACTTCCTTTCAAAGACTATCGATTTATTCACAATAGCGTTCATATTAAATTAACTTTAAAATCTAAACCAATGAAAGGTTTCCTCTTAATAAGGTATTTGTTTTCTTTTAAACAACATACATTTTTCATATTTTGGTATGATCGGGAGATGGGAGTGGTGAGAAATGATCTAACCATCATCAAACATGTGTTTAAAGAGAACGATGTGTTGAATATGCTACTTCGTTGAATATAAGAGTATACAGTGATGTTAGTACAATCATTAAAAAATATGCGATAAATAGGTAATTTGTGTTTTTAAGTAAACAATACCGGTGAGCTGGTCGGTTGATGATGCGTGACGTCATGGGTTAATCTAATGGAGACCTCATCAATACTAACTTTGGCATCGTTTAATCGTAGATAACACTAGACAAGTGCGCAAAAAGTGATATACATCATCATATAATCAAAATATCACTGTTATCAAGAACTTGAATTTTTTTTGGTAAAACAGTATTTCGGATGTGAGACATCTTAAAATGGTCGATCTATACCTACGCGCCCGGCATGGCAGCTTTCTCATTAAAATTAGACGCGAAATACGGCACGGCGGCCGAGCGGGCCGGGAGGCGCGGACACCTGTTGCGCGCTGGAGATGCCAGGCGCTCGACATGTACTTCGGAATGATATTTATTTCTTCTTCCATACCTTTTTTATTTATTCAGAGCCATGATTCCATTATTACCTGGAGGTTTTTCTCTTGATGTAACTAGGATCAACATTATTTAAGATTTTCAGTGCTAATAGTCATGGTTGTATTCTTGATTGTTCGGCCGTGATGCCTTTCCTTAATTTAATTTTGTTTAATTGTAAAGATTTTTCCACGAGAAAGGCTCATAGTAGTTTCTTTTTGGGGTGTTGAATCGTGGTGTGTTTTTTTTCTCTCTCTCGCTTTCACTATTTGAACGACTTTGAAGGTGACTTAAGATTTTCACGCCCAATGAATAGTCAAATGGTGCGTACACTCTTCTCTTCATTTCATATTTGGGACGACTTTTGAAATGATTCCAGTTATTTGCAATAAAAGATAGCTATAATATATGTTGTCTTTGTTTAATTCAAGATTTATACGACCGACAATCTTATGTCGGTAGTTTTTGGGGTTTGAACTGTGATCCGCTAAATCTACTTGAACCAAAGCTTCAGTCAGCGCGCAGTGTCCATTATCGTCGACATCTGTGAAAGGACAAAAGACAAAAGTAGGAAACGTGGTACAACTTATAACAATATCTTCACCATTCAAAAGCCATCGTCATATTTTTTTTCGAAAGTCAGACTTTTGTTATCATCATTATTTTGAATAATTAGTTTTTTTTTTTCTACACTTGTCTATTTTATTTGTCGCTCTTCAACTCACATGTCTCTGATATAGTAAATAAATGATAAGCAGGTAACAATATTCTTATTCAAGTATCAATTTTATTTAAAATACGTATTAATTTTATACCGTTACCTGTAAGATCAGTATAAATAATATTATTCTTAGAGGTATTATTATTCTTAAGGAAATTTGACGTTAAACCTGTTAGTTTTAGCTTAATTCGAAAATTCCATAAGAGTGATTAATATGCCTTGAAATGTAGAAAAAAAAGATAATTTACTAAGACGACAATAGCTTGTTTATCTTTTAAATCAAACCCAGCATTGTCTCAAACGATTTATTTGTAGGTAAATTTGAATAAAACAATCGTGTTCAAGTAAATTTATCGATATATTTGTATAGATTATAATATAAAACGGTCAAATCCTTATATATGGATGTTGGTTTTGAGAACACCACGACTGATAAATCCTAGTTAATAAAAAATCCCTCTTATTTTCAATTGTATGACAAACACTAAAATTTTGTATTATTATCGTATCATGCGATAGCTTAAATAATATTCTTTTGAAGCACACACAAAATTTGGTAGGCATTTTCAGGATTATTACTTACGTAACCTGATCTTGAACTTCCTAGAAATTGTTATTATCAATCTTTACAATGCCCGAACCCTTATAAGTTATATGGGATTTACTGAATATTGTGTTACAAAATACATTTAATATTTGTGAATACATTTAATTTCGACGAGAAAAGAAATTATTCGCGCGAAATAAAAGTATTAAGCAACATGGTTGAAGTATGAAACATCTTATTTTTTAGGTAAAACGCCTCACTATTAGTGTAAAATATTTCAATCTTCTGACGACCTCTGTGAACGAGTGGTTAAGATCATCGGCTTCGTATTTAGATGTCGTGGAATAAATTCCAGAATTAAAAATATGTAAATAACTAATGTTAAAAATAAAGTTCATTTTCAGCCCGTTTCAGTATCGCCCTGGTAAACGACCACCAGTCAGAATCGAAACGTTGCTTTAAATGGCACTAGCAGTGCTTGGTGAGGAGAACTGCTGGTACATCCCAAGCTTCGTTTCTCCCATCTCTTTCACCTCCCTTCTCCCTTCAGTTTCACAACATACCCCAATCGTGGATGACATAATACCACTGGCTTCGGGCTGTACGGACTCTTGTGCAAAGTTTATTTTAAAACAAAAATGATATAAAACACAAAGTGAAAAAGAGATATGACGATGCGGCAATTTGCAATGCGATTAATCTTGTAATTGATTGGTTCGCAGTTGATGGATGAGAATTGTTTCCAGACTACCGGAACTTTTTAATCAAACAAGAGCAAAATAAACATCGCAATAAACTATCCATTCCGTATTTTCTTCAGGGCGATGTTTAAAATAAACCTATTTTTCATATTGTTGAAATTTTAAGGCGCATCTTTGAATACGAGAGAGAAATGGTTAAAATGGAAAGTATCCTATTTATTCGTGAAATGTAATGCTATGTTGTGCATTCCAGAGCCTTCTCCTGAATTAATTTAATACAGTTATGCAGAAATAATTCAACCTCTAATTTGCCAAAATCGAGTTTTCCTATAGATAAATACGAGATATCTATCTACTGAAAACATCGAAACTCCAAATGCAATACATTTTTGGTATTTCTTTAACTGACATTGTAGATATTTGTCTAAAATTAAATTTTGAAGATATTAAGATGCAGGATAACTTAGAAAATACATTTTTAAAAGAAACACATCGATGGATTTTGAATAACCTATTTTTAATAATTCTTATAAATAAAAAAATAAAAACACTAAAAACTTTACAAATGTCGATTACGCATATTAATGATTTTGTATCATATTTTCTAACGCCCTTTTCTTGGTTTCATCTTTTTGGGGTTGAATGCTTTCGGCATAAGTACGTATAATTGTGGTTACAATACTCTACAAGATTTAAATTTCGGTAAATGCAGTCATTCAGAAGGTGGTGGTGAACCTATAATCACATAAAACGCCCAAACTTACAAAACTCAAAAACGCGTATTACTCGAGAACAGCAAAATGAGTTATGTAATACGGGACTACAACACTCTAAAATTGGCAAGACAAATTGATTCATAGAAATCTGATGCTGAAATTAGTTTTGTCGATTTAAATCTTTATTTTAGTGGAGAGTTGAAGAAAAACTAAATTATTAAATCTATAAAAGCAAATCAATATATATAAATAAGTAAACACGCAATGTAAAGTCTGGAAAATTCAATCCACGTGCTGGTATTTTTAGAGATTTATTTATTTATTGGAGAATACCCAACGGCAAGGAGATTGGCTGCTTTCTTTCGTCGAGTGGCTGGAAAGCTCACAAAATTTGTCAACAACTTAATTCAAAGCCTCTTGATGTTCCGCAGATGAGTTTGTGGGCATTGGGCCACTCATAAAATCGCCCAACTAGTTAATAGGGGACATCTGGAGCCGGAAAATATAATTACCACAGTAGCGGTAGCGTTTAAATAACGTGGAAATATGTCTTGTTTTACCACCACGCTAAAATCTATTCGATGGATTAAAATACATCGTTTACTAATAAAGCAAATATTGCTACTCTGTTAGTTAAATTATTTATTAATTATCAATTACATATTGCTTAAACCATACATTGAAAGACTGAAAAACTCATTGCATACACGATAAAATAAATACAGAAACTTATGTTTATATGTTTGCATTAAGTAGAAATATCAATTACTTTACATATTATTGAAATAATATCAATAATTTTCAACGTCAATATGAAACAGAAAAAAACAGAAAAGAAAAGATTAACGGTTACTACTGAGACTCAAACTCGGAACCTTTACTTTATTTGAAAGTAACGCCTCTGCCAATTCAGCCACCAATACCTAATTGGTATTTTAATCGATCTTATACTTAATTTGAAAATTATTGCTATTATTTTTCAAATTCTTCTGATTTGGCTGCCATCTTTGTTATGGTATACAAATTATTGGCAGAGATATTACTCCCGGATAAAATAGAGGTTCCGAGTTCGAGTCTCGGTCGCGACCGCTATTCTTTTACTTTCTGGATTTTTCTGTTTCACATTTACGTTGAAGATTATTTCAATAATTATTATTAAAAATATAATAAACATAAAAGCTTCAAAGTTTATTCTTATTTAAAATTACATTTCAGTTTTGATTAATTTATTTTTACTAAAACAACATTTTCCAAGAAGTTTGTGATGTTATTTTCGAAAGAAAAATTATGCAAAACACAATCTTGTTTATTTATTTTTTCCTACGAATTTATGTTTTTATTTTATTTTTTATATATTTTTTATTATTATTATTGTGTGTATCACAACTTGTATTTTATTTTTTTGTAATTATTTATTATTAGCAATTATGGAAGGAATTACATTGCACTACTCCTGTATACCTTCTGGAATAAAATTTTATTTATAATATTCAAGGTATCTACCATAGTTTGCATTATGTATTGATTGTATGGACAATTTATCCCCCTTCGAATATTTTTTCACGCCCATACTGGTAGGTTTAGGCAAATCTCAGTTTGTGACGATGTACCTAAAATTAGGGGGTTTCTCGTTGCTTGTTTTTGTCTGGATCACACAAACGTATTTGCTATTATAGCAACAGATCAAACACAAATGAATTTATAAATTTGCATTTCTATTGCAGAGATCCTTTGCATCCATTTAAAAGTACTTTTGGCTTTTGTTTTCTAATTTTCAAATATTCCAAAAAGCTTGACATAAAAACTGTAAACATTTCGATTACCAAGAACTTGCTGGCGGTGAAATCGAAAAGTACAGATTTCAACTAAAAAAAGCAGTATTTTACTAAATAAACTTCTTGGTAAAAATAGTTTCTGATTCAAAATTTAACCGCCGGAAACCTCTCCGTGATGGAAAAACTCATTTATTTAAAATAAATTTCAATTAATCCTTTTTATTCGACACTATTTGTGTGTTGCAAAATACATAAAATGATAAAATACATATTTTGGTGCATCGTATTTATGCGCTACAAAATACATTAAAGAATAAAATATATTTTAGTGCCTCGTATTAAGGCTGTTTTTTTTGTTTTTTGGTAAAAAATACTAACTAAAAATACACACTGTTACGCTGATTCAAATTCTTTTATAATTGTCAGATTATCTATTACTGTTATTGAACTATTGTAAGGACCGCAAGGAAATTGAAGACCTCCTAAAATAGCACTTGAAATTCTTCACCATGACAAACTAGAAAATTGTGTAACAAATATCATCATTTTTTTTTATTATTCTACTTGTACTCACTGTCACTTACCTCAGAACAGGTTCTTATGACCTAGTGAAGTAGGTAATGTAAAAAAATAATATAAGAAACGAAAAGTTAAAAATAAAATAAAAATGAAAAAAACACATAATGAAATGAAAAAATAACTTTGTATAAGACCGCAGATTTTATTTTAATGTTTATGGCCGACCATTTAAGAATTAGAAAACAAAAAATACAAAGTATGCGGTTATATATATACACAGTGGGAGAACACAAAATAATATAAGAGCACAGTTAGAAAATAAAAAAAATAACATTTAAATTATAACAAAGGAACGGCGATACCTGGACAATGCTTAGGCTAAGCGAAACCGGTCGGTCATAAAAAATAAAATAAAATCTTAGGTCTTATACAAAATTATTTCGTTAAATATGTCAAACCATAAAGTAATTGATTTCTAGGAAAAAATAAAAATAATTGAAAAAATTTTCTTCCACTACTTAGACCGAGTAAATATATTGAAATAATAAACTTAAATGTTACAAAAAAGTATTCATTCCTTAGCCAATATGCCTGCGTTTAAGGGCTCATTATGCCTTGAGAGGCAATTACCCGGAGACGTCTGCAACATAAAGAGTAAACCAAGGCACCAGAGTGCTTTTTATGGGTCAATCACTTCTTGATGGTGGTGTCTGGCATATTACGGATTAATATGATATGAAGAAAAAGCCATGAATAGACACTTGCACAAAACTGTGCAGACAAGACTTTAAAAAATAACCAAGAAAAAAGGAAAATAGGTTTACTGTGCTTTTATCTGGGTTGGAACAAAATATTATAAAGATAACGGATAAAATGGTTGATTTTTAGTATATGGCGTTCTCGTTGCACAATTGAAGTATCAACGGATCATTTTAATATTATTTTGCTTAGCAACGTAGCAAATTTACAATTTTTTTGAATCATAGCTCTTATTTTATCAATTTAATTACTTTATGCACATGTTATAAAAAAATACAGTACAAGCTTATTTTCTTATTAAAGTGAATTAAGTTTTCTTATCTCTAGAGCTTACTTGTTTTATTCATATTTTGATTATTGCATTTACCAACTCAAATATCAAACTCTTCTAAATATTTAATCAAAGATACTATGCAGAAATCGCATTAAAATAAATTTGTGATTTATTTAAAGAAGGAAGAATATTTATTAGGCATCCGATACAATTTGAATATATTACATAATATTAGGAAAAAAGGTTTTAATGTGAACATAATATATTTGGGAAAATTATAAGGTTGACTTAAATTGTTTTAGCAAATTGATTCGCACAAGTCTTCTTCAGACAAAAGATATGATAGGTCCAAAACGCGACCCTAAAATATTTTACAAATCTACTTTTCTGGTAAAGCTTGAGAACTGGC